>VZRS01009720.1:530918-611601 GCA_013398055.1 Ifrita kowaldi
GCGGCTCTGTGTGTGTGTGTGTGTGTGTGTGTGTGTGTGTGTCTATGCGCGCAACTGTTGTGGTTTGAATAAGATCTCATTAAAACCCCTGGGCAGCAAGAAGGCTGGATCAGCAGTGGGAGGAAGAGGGGGATGAATAAGAGGCAAAGGAAAGGCTGATGTGAACTTTTATGGCTTCTGGGAGCAAGGCATGGTGATGTCCGCGGGAAGCCTGGCAAGCAAAAGCGAGGCTCTGCAGTCACCTTTTGGCTGGTGTTGAAAGGTACCAGCAGGAACGAAAATGAGGATGTTTAGGGGCGGAGAGGGGGGAGAGAATCACTTGTAGAGGATGATAGAGGAGGAAACGGGACTACGGCCGGGAAATGAAAAGCCGTAATTCCCACCAGCCTTTCGGGGAGGATGGGAGATCAGAAAAAGGAGGGGGCCGGGGCAGGAGCCATCCTGGCGAGGGGAGGCTCCACGGAGACGGGAGGAAAGTCCTGTGTCGACCCGAGGCAGGGAAGAGGAGAAGGGGATCAGCCCTGTAGCAAGTTTCCCGGCATGGACGGCTCCGGGGCCGGTGAGAAGGAGGCTCCGGCCGTCGCCGCTCGCCTCCGGAGCCTGGGGGCGCAGCCAAGGCAGACAGCATTGCGGAGCCATTAAGGAGACGGGGTCAGCCCTGACCGCAGCGAGGGACTCCGGCCCAGGGGCAGTCCCCAGGGCAGGGCAGACCCCCGCGGCACCGGGGCCAGCCCCGCGCGGAGGAAGGGAGGCGGCGGGGCCGCCTTGGCGAAGGGCCGGAGTAGAAGTGTGGGTGAAGGAGCCTCCGCGGGTTTCGCTCTCAGCCCCGCTTCTCTTGCGCGTGGACGGTGTCACCTCGGCTTCTCCCCGCACGAACTTGAGCCCGAGTGCTGTTTGCTAAGTAAGTGCTGGCAGAAAGAATGGTCCGCTGGGCAGGAGCGGGGAGCTGCTGCGTGCAGAGCTGTGATGCACACGGGCAGCGCACGGAGGCTCAAGCCACAGGCACGCACGGTGTGAATCAGCAGGACTTTTCCACGCTGGGGAATAACGTTTTTTGCTTGTTTTGTTGCCAGCTCTAAAGCTCTCCCACCGCCGCGCAGAGCAGGGCAGTAAGCCTGGCGTGGGCACACACACGCTCTGTAGAGAGGGATTTTATGTAACACACATCGCCAGATGTTTTCACGTTAACTGCATAAACAGGACAGTGAAATTAAAGCTTCCAGGTTACTGGACACAAATCCTGGCTTCATGTCCGTGCCTGCTTGTAAGCCTCAATAAAACCGCGGCCCGAAAGGCAGCATCCCAGGGAGAGGCGAGCAGCGAGCAAAAAGTTAGTGGAGTTTCCAAGCCTGCTCCTTTTCTCGTCACTGGCGAAGCAAGTCCGTCACCCCGCCGTGGCTCTGGTTCAGGGCTCCGTAAATGCCAGTGGAGCAGAAGTGGCCGGGAGGAATGCTGCGCTTCCCCGTGCCCGGGACGAAGCCGCCCAGATGTGTGGCCCGGCCCCACAGGCGCCCGGTGTCCCCGGGGCTGCGCCACCCGGTACCGTGCGAGCCGGCTTGAGCCCTGCGCGTCCGCAGCGGGTAGCGCGGGTCCTGGAGCGGCGGGCGGGCCGAGCCCTCCTCACCCTCTGCCGCCTTCCNGCTCGGCTGGAAACTTTTCTTCGGTCGGGGGTTGGCGCTGTCTTACAAGGAAAGGGGAGGGACGGCGCGGTGCGGCGGCGGCGCCGAGCCCGGCCCAACCCAGCCGTGGCCGGCCGTGCGCGCAGGGCAGCCCGGGCTGGGGCGGCAGCCGCGCGGCAGAAAGGGGGGAGCACAGGGCAAGGGGGGCTCCACAGCGCTCCTGGCTCCGCCAGTGCGGAGGGAAGGCCGGGCCAGGATCGCACCGCTGCCCCCGTGCCACCAGCACGGCCACGCGTGGACGCGGCGGGACAGGGCACGGGAACAGTCCCGCCCGCAGGGAGGGAGGGGATGATGCGGCATCGAGGGGCCGGGCAGGGAGCTCGACTCTTGCGGGAGCGGCCGCCGAAGATGCGGGGTACAAGCCGGCACCTCTCCCCGAGCATGCGGGGAGGTAGGGCCGGGGCGGCAGCGTGAGCGTGGAGCTCCCTTGGGGGGCTGGGCAGGGGGTGAGGGAGCCGGCCGAAAGCCTTCCCAGAGCTTACAAGATCTGAAATGTAGCTACGTTGGTAAATTATTCCAATTAGATTTTTTTTTTTTTTTGCGAAAGGGANTGCAGAGCTGTGATGCACACGGGCAGCGCACGGAGGCTCAAGCCACAGGCACGCACGGTGTGAATCAGCAGGACTTTTCCACGCTGGGGAATAACGTTTTTTGCTTGTTTTGTTGCCAGCTCTAAAGCTCTCCCACCGCCGCGCAGAGCAGGGCAGTAAGCCTGGCGTGGGCACACACACGCTCTGTAGAGAGGGATTTTATGTAACACACATCGCCAGATGTTTTCACGTTAACTGCATAAACAGGACAGTGAAATTAAAGCTTCCAGGTTACTGGACACAAATCCTGGCTTCATGTCCGTGCCTGCTTGTAAGCCTCAATAAAACCGCGGCCCGAAAGGCAGCATCCCAGGGAGAGGCGAGCAGCGAGCAAAAAGTTAGTGGAGTTTCCAAGCCTGCTCCTTTTCTCGTCACTGGCGAAGCAAGTCCGTCACCCCGCCGTGGCTCTGGTTCAGGGCTCCGTAAATGCCAGTGGAGCAGAAGTGGCCGGGAGGAATGCTGCGCTTCCCCGTGCCCGGGACGAAGCCGCCCAGATGTGTGGCCCGGCCCCACAGGCGCCCGGTGTCCCCGGGGCTGCGCCACCCGGTACCGTGCGAGCCGGCTTGAGCCCTGCGCGTCCGCAGCGGGTAGCGCGGGTCCTGGAGCGGCGGGCGGGCCGAGCCCTCCTCACCCTCTGCCGCCTTCCTCCCACCAGGTGCCATTTTCGAAGGCAATGCTGCCAAGGACGACGAGGTGTTCAAGCAGGCGGTGTCGGATCTGAACCTCAATGACGACATCCTCCAGAGCGAGAAAATCACTTACTCCATCAAACTCATAGAGGCCAACAACCCCTTCCATGCGGTGCAGGAAGGTGAGCGCCTCGGGCNGCACCTCTCCCCGAGCATGCGGGGAGGTAGGGCCGGGGCGGCAGCGTGAGCGTGGAGCTCCCTTGGGGGGCTGGGCAGGGGGTGAGGGAGCCGGCCGAAAGCCTTCCCAGAGCTTACAAGATCTGAAATGTAGCTACGTTGGTAAATTATTCCAATTAGATTTTTTTTTTTTTTTGCGAAAGGGAAACGTTTAAATTAATCAGCTTGCCTTTACAAATAAGACTTTAAAAAGATATTATTTGTGATTTAATGAAGCAAAGATTAATTATGGCCTAGGTTATTTAAGAAGCTGTGTTTTTCAGTAGTAATTATTCTAGAAACAGAGAGCTATTTATATACCCAGACTAGAATATTTAAAAAAATGATTCATCACCAGCCTTACCCTTAGTTTTACAGAGCACAGCAAATCTTTCCCGGTATGAAAATTTGCATTAATCCATATGTATTTATGTCTAAGTTGTGTACATGCAAATTATGGCTACAAAATTATACCAAATGTTAATTTTCATGAACTCTGAACAATTTCTTCTGCTCTCTCTTTTCCTCAGTGTAGGTTCTAGTTAGTATTACCAGGAGAAACAGCAGTATATGTCTTTTCAAGGGCCTCATCCCGTTGGCAGTAGGATTCCTTCTGCTGCTCTGAAAACTTAGCAAGGTGATACGAAAAAAATCTTTATGAAAATGGGAAGAAAGGGACTTTAAAATGAAACTCCACCCACATATTCAGACACCAGAGGAAAACAAAAATCTCTAAATAATGGCGGGTTGATTTATTGGCAAAGAATAACTGAACAATTGGATCTTCTTACATTTCCAAAAACTCAGTGTCCTATATTGGAGCTTATTCATATTCATGGAAGTGACAGTAGTTGGCTGGCTGAACAATGGCTTTCAACAATGTCTCTTCTCAGAAGTAAAACTGAGTATGAAAAACTGAGTATGAAACCATTTTGAATGCCCAGGGATCTGAGCTGACAGTCTGGTGGATGGGGGTCCCTTTCTTAGTTTTGTTAAAAGCAGGAAAGCATGACCTAGTGGAGGATTCTTGGTCTAGTAATATTGGTTTTTAATTGAGTTATTTACTAACCTTGAAGATTGGGATTGCATTTATGAAGACTACTATGAAAATAAATTTTCTCTGTTGAAGTTCTATGCTGCATCTACAGGAAAGAACCTGGTCAGATTTTCAGCCTTTTTGGTACAGGAGCTTTGTGCTACCTCAACATATATAAATAAAGATGTTTTCTACTGTCCCTTCTAAAATACTCTTTCAGTATTTCAGCTCATATGCCCATTGCAGTTCAAATTGCTCTTTGATGAACTGATACCATACTGGAGAGTTGAGGAAGTGGTTGATGATTCTTCACAATTCCAAAAAGAACTGGTTCTCTATCACTGCTTCATTAAGGCACGTCAGGGTGTCTTTTGGGAGGGCTGCAGAATGATCCTTTCTGCAAGTAAAAGCTTGCCACAATGGGAGGCCTAAGAAAAAGTGTTCGACTTTGCTCAATTTCCTGGCTTGCTTTGTTGGTTCAGGTCAAGTCTTTTTTTTTTTTTAAGGTTAAATTTCCTACTTTTGAAACTCATCCATGCAGACAGAATGATCCATGGGATGTACAAGTTGCTGGTGTGTTCTTACTGAGCAGTGTCTCACTACCCAGTGTTACTTGGTGTTGTTCTGGCTATTCAAAATCTCATTGTATCTCACTGTATGGATGTCCTGCTCACTTTGGTAAAATATTTCATGTATTAGTCAAAACAACCTGGAGCAAATCCACTGCCCAGGCTGCTCACAGAATCTTGCTGCCGCTACATAAAATGCCCTAACATCCACATTATTCTTCTGCAGCATCCTTCCAAGCAGTGCCATGGAAATCAATGTTACCAGCCTTAGCTTCACAGGGATGGAACTTTTTTTACAAGTAAAAACTAATTTGGAATAAAACCAGACCATTGTGATACCACCACCAGAATAGTTCACGCAAGCAAACCAATCGCAAATATTTAATATATTATTTGAAGTGTCTTTTGCATGGTCCTGTAAGATGACATTGTAAATTATCCTTAAATCCTTTTAAAAGAGTGCTGCAATCAGGGACCTTCATTTCCAAGGTATTGTGCTGATAAAATTGCGGAAAGTCATCGTTCCACGTAACAATGTCTAATACACAATGACAAGGCTTTAATTACTGATGGAGATAGTTTTTAGCATGTGTTTGTCCTGGCATTTACTGTGCAGTTGGAGAACATCTGCATGGGTAGGAAGCACAGAAGAGTAGTACCAGTAGGGTTTTCTTGGAGGAGCAGTGCATTCACAGAACTAAAGGCCAAAGAGAAGATACCTTGCTTTTCATACAGAGTAGTTTTCCATGCTGGGATGTGCTGAGAACTATCGTTAGATTTTGGGGAAAAATAAAAAAGCCTTAGGGACTTTGCTATAGTGAGATAAGGGAACTATAGTGATAGTTTCTGGTGACTGAAATAGGTAAATAAAATTCAGAGATACTTTTTCTTCAAAGACTTGGTGGACGCTCCTGTTAATGGTTGTGCCAGGTGCCAGAGAACTGCAATTAAAAAAAGTATAAATTTAGTTTCCTTCTTTGTCATTCATTTCAGTGTTTATTGCATAAACAAGATCCTGTTGTGCCAATAAGTAACAAGATTGTTTTGGCCTCATCAAACTCATTCTGTACCAAAGTGTGGCAAATGGGTGCGAGGAACTCCAGTGGCAAGGGATGAAACAGTAAAGAATGACCAGACTCTGGTGCATGCATAAAACAGGACTGTGTTGTCTGCCCTTGCAAGCAGTTGTTGCATTTTGTAGAATGTTGCTTTTGTGTATGGGGCAATTACTTGAGGAAAAATTGTTTTCTCACTGACTATTATGAGAGGAAATACACATGGGGAATCATTGTTCTTTTCATATGATTTAGAGAAATGAACTCAAACCACAAACATGAAGTTAAACTATATCCTTGCTTCCAAAAGAGTTACGTGCTCAGTTTCAGTTAAGTGATTGCAGTGTGAGGTAAGAAGTGCTTGTTTGTGTGTGGTGTGTATTAAAACTAGTACTGTAATAACCTTTTTGTGATTCAAGAATTCAAATAAGCTCAAAGGTATGAGAAACTTCTAAGCTTTCGGTTCAGATTGAGATTTCTGAACCTGTCATTTGTGTTGAGAAGGGACTGCGTGCATAACATATGGGTGGCAAACAGGTTTGGGGATGGGCTTGAAAATGTGATGGCATGTTTAAACTAAAAAAACCCAAACAAAACTAACCTGTACGTTTTTAAAATGTTGCTTTCAAAGGCGACATAGTTAGCTGTCGGTCAAAACTGGGACACAAGAAAGCTAATACTGCTAATACTTAACGTTTGTAGCACCTTTAGTAGAAGGGATCCAAAGGAGCCTGTTACTCAGAAACTGCAAAACTTTAAACCCCTGTTTCTCAGTGCATGATGCCTACACATCTATGGAGCTTTCCTGGAGCTGAAACTTGCTGTTCCCTCTGCATAGCAATTTCAAATGAATTGTGTCTAATTTGGGAGGCCTTGTATGTGTGCTTGTTGATGTTAAAATGCTGTCAGTTCTGGAAACCAGAACAAATTTGGAAAATGAGAATGTGGTTTGAGAGCAGAATGGTGTTCCATAAATGGGTTTATTGTCAGTCCCATACACACTGCTGTGGTTTCAGAGCAACTCAGAGCTGCTGAGTTTTTGGGTGTCTGTGCTGTATACCATTGAGTGAATGCAATCTGTTACTATAGTCTGTAGCACTTGGTAATGACATGTACTTGACATAAAATAGAATAGACAGAATAGACTATTTCAGTTGGAAGTGACCTACAACAATATCTAGTCCAGCTGCCTGAATAATTCAGGGCTGACCAAAAGTTCAAGCATGTTGCTAAGAGCCATGCCCAAATGCCTGAACCACTGACAGGCTTGTGGCATCAAGCACCTGTCTAGAAAGGCTGTTCCGGTGTCTGACCACCCTGGCAGTAAGGAAATGCTTCCTCATGTCCAGTCTCAACTTGCTGTGGCACAGCTTTGAGCCATTCCCACACATCATGCCACTGGATCTCAGGGAGAAGAGATCAGCACATGGTTCTTTATCTGTCTTGTCTCAGCACAGAAATTTAATGTTACAACCACAATTGCTTTCTAGCAGTTTTATTTGTAGAGAAGGTGTAAGCTGATCAAGTAAGATGAAATACAGATCTGTAGAACCAGACTCGGCAGCTCCATTGCTATTTACAGTTATTCATTAAATACTACATGTACGCATTATTAGGGGTTTTTATGTTTGTTTGTTTCTTTCAATAACCCCAAGAAACAAGACTTTATTGATTTGACTGCACTGGCTTGGGGAACTGGGTGCATAGGTAGAAACTATAGGCTGTACCTGCATTTTTACAGTAAAGCATTAAAAAAAAAAAAAAAAAATCTCATCTGCCCGAATGGCAAAGGATTGGTTTATATTGATGTACTGTCAGTTTTTCTCCAGTGTTTTCTCTTGAGTCTTTCACTGTCAGGTAACTTCGCCTTTATCTACTCTTCTTCCATGCTTGAACACAGATTTCACACTGTTTTCATCGGGGTGCAAGGTCTTGTTTGGAAGTTTTGACAGGTGCACTCTGAACTCTCTGGAAAGCACATATTGTTACATACTTTTTATCCTGGGTTTAATATCAGCTTTCAGCACTTTTTAAAAGCCAACCAGAAAGTGTAGGTAGGGATTCCCACCCATGGTCAGAGAGGCCTTGCTGTGCAACTACATGTTTTTTCTACTAGTTCTCTGCATTTAAAAGCTGTTGCTCAGTGGGGTGAATGGGTTTAACAGTTTTACCTCCTTGGGCCCTCTGAGGTCAGACCACGACTTGTTAAGGACTGCCACAGTGAAGACATCTGTGACACTGTCATCTCATTGTGTTTGTTTTTGTGCTCTATAGTTGAATGTCTTGGTGTATTATAAACAAGAGTGTTTGCAGAGCTAAATAAAACAGCAAATTAAAATGTCCACCTCTTAGTATTCGTGTGTTTTTGTAATGTTGAAAGCAGCAGGAAGGAAAGGAGTCGATAGCCTGTGAAGGAGTCCCTCTGGTGCTGAGGATGGAGGCAGGCTGCAGACTATGGGCCAATATCCATATCCACTTTCATTTTGTTGGTTCTTCCCTCTTGCTATTTGTTACTTGGTAGCCAACAGCTGTTCTGTTCTGGTCACAGCTTAATTGCAGGTGTGAAATATTTGGTACTTTTGGGAGGCAGTCCCACTCCAGGACATCCCTGGTGCAGTTTGGGTGTTTTTCCAGCCTGTACCAGGGTTAGTTCCACCCCAGCCACGTGCTCTGCCTTTGCAGAGGCTCCCATCAGTTTGGGCTGGGGCTGGGCTCAGAGCTCGGTGTGAGACAGTGTCACACTGTGGGTGCTGCAGGCACTCAGGGGAACAAGGATGTGTTGTGGAGTCACAGCTTAGCATCCCAATGGAGCAAGAGCCTTTCTGTGGAAACACCAGCAGTGTGGATGGGACCTGATCAGAGTACAGGGTCCTGCTGCAGCTTGGCAGAGTCTGGGGGTGGAGAGAAGGCCATGAGAGGCATCTCACTCCCTGTTTGCTGTAGGATGACAGGGTATGCCTTATTATTTTCATGCTTTGCAGTTAAAAGACTTACTTAGTTTGAAAGGGTTGTTTTGTTTATTTTACTTCCTCCATCTGCATAGCAGGTTAAGTGCATTTCTTCTTTCTTCTAATTGCTAAGACCTTTATTTCCATGTTAGGTGTGGGTGACCCATCTATTTTAAGGGTCTCATACAGAAAATTAGCTGCAGGTTAGGCTACAGTTCTTTTTCAGTATGTAATGGTCTTTCCCACTGATCCTGCTGCTGATCCTGCTCATTTACCAAGCAGCTGCAGTTGGGTTTCTTATTCTGGGATTTCATTATGGAAAATATGCTACCTCATTAACTGGTATGCTAGAAATTATCTGAAAGATCAGAAATAAGCAGTGTTCATAAAAATGTTAGTGAACGTGTTTCAGGGTTAAAGATTTTCTTTGTGTTTCTCTTATTTATTATTTTTTAAAGAAAAGATTTTTGTGAGCGCTTTGTTTGTGGCAGCTGTTCTCAGTCATTAATGTGGAGGAGGATCTGTAAATGTGAAATGAGTACACAAAACCTCCTCAGTCTGATCTAGTTAAAATAATGGCTCAAGAAAAGGATCCTGAACTGTGAAATACGATCTGGATATATGCATATACATGCATGCCCAAATACCCTGTACAAATAATTTAATTGCTAGACTTACTGTAATGTGTCCAGCAGGGAATATGCCTTGAGCCTTTCTCTCTTCAGAATCTTCCAGCTACAGATGATTAGGGGATTGACTATCTAAGTATTACATTTTAATTTACATCTTCATACTTGCTGAATGAGATGAATTTAATATTTTGATGTGATTTATCATGCTAAGGTTGAGCCATACAGTGAAAGTAGTTAAAGCTACATGTTCCTTGAACAGAGGGGATGTCATCATGTTTACTAAAACTGTTTGTGGCTTAACATGGTTGTTTACTGGAAGGAGAACAAAACAAGGCCTCAAAGCCAAGTTATACAGCTATAATACTGCCTGACTGTAAGACTACAGCACACCAAGACTGTAGCTGAAACAGTTACTTCAGATGTAACTTTTTGTCATTTCACAGCAGCCATGGTCAAAGTCTATTTTTAGGC
Organism: Ifrita kowaldi; assembly: GCA_013398055.1. Lineage (NCBI taxonomy): Eukaryota > Metazoa > Chordata > Aves > Passeriformes > Cinclosomatidae > Ifrita > Ifrita kowaldi. Next base: position 540,744 of record VZRS01009720.1, read on the forward strand.
AAAGATCAAAATGTTTCTCCTACTTTTATTCATAATAAATTTCCCCTAAGGGGAATTCCTGCCATGTCTTTATTTGTCTCTGTCATCTTATGCTTAGAGGTGTTTTTTCAACTTGCCCCTCAGAAAAGAAATATTACTTAGATTGTTGGAATCATGCTGCTGTGTGAGTCTTGTAATTGTAGGAAATGTAACTTTTTTTTTAAACCCGCAGATGTCTGTGTTTTTCTGAAAGTGCCCTGCTAGAATAAAATTGGTCCACAGAGCTCATTTTTTTTTTCTTGTCAAGAGGTTTTTCCATAATATTCAGTTATTTGAGTTGATGATTTTGAAAAATGGTTTACCGGTTCACTTTCACTTTTTAAAAATTTTTTTTTAATGTAGTAATACTTGCAGTGATTTTTCTTACACACGGAAATCCTATGTGGTCCTTTCTATTTGGAAACCTGTTGAAAGTGGTCAGGTTTCAGACTGAGGAATGACATGTTTTATGCACAGGGCGCATGTGAGTCCTGCAGACTTCCTTACAGAGAACTGTGTGAGCTCTGAGGTTGAAATCCTCGGTGTCATCCTGAGAATCCTTTCCATTTCACTCTTCACTGAGGAAAGGGAGCAGCTGATGCTGATCCTTAGTGTAGCTCCTTTCTTATTAGGATTCTTGTCAAGAAAATTGAAGTGAGATTGTTAACTAGTATACAACATTTTGAGAACCTCATTTTATATCATACGTAGATCTGTAATAATTTCAAAGGCAGATAATAATGATACGCTAATATGCCAGGTTTTCTTTCATTTACATAACTTTAGGGCAATAAATATCTGAAATGAGAACTATGTTGAAAGGCTTTCTTTTATGTTTTTTCTAATAGCTTGCGTTTAATTATAATTTGGAGACTTGATTGCTGTGTTTGAAAAAGTGTTCAGGTTTGTGGGTTTGGAGTGCTTTTTATAGCCTGAAAGGTTTGTCTTACCAGGAAGAGGCTGTCTGCACTAGCATAGCTTTTGTGAAGTTCCTTTCTTCTGACCCTGTTGTGCTTGTCCATTTTTTCCCTTCCCTGTTACATATTCAATTATGCAGTAAGAATACTGGAAAGCACTAACAGCCAGTCCTTAAAGGTAGAAAGAACCAAGAGGCATTAATTTCAAGTGTTGTTTGGCTGCATTAAAACACACAGCAGGGTTGCTACTGCTTGACCTTACTGAGAACTATTCCCTTAGCAACCTTTCATAGAGGGAGTAAAAGGACAGTAAGAAAGCAATTTCTCCCCCATATAGTCAACAGAATCATATCTAAGAAATTAATTTCTCTTATAAACACACCAATCTCAAACCAAAAACTCCCAGTGGGGCCAGGGACTCATTAACTATCCTATTCCTCAGTCTAGTCATTTAATCCTCTGCTTTTTAATTTACTTATCTGAGTCTTAGAGATTTTAACTAGTAACATTGCTGATGGAATGCTTTCAATATCCTCAAGATCTCATTGACAATCTGGTTTGTTCTTATTTAGAAATTGAATAAAAGGATTTTCCATAGAACTGAATGTTTCTAAAGTTAACAAGAATTGCCTTTGTGGGTAAATGAGCCTACTTTATACATTACATGATATTCAGGAAACACCAATTATGTGCTGCTTGATAATACTTCCCATAGAGAAACTGTGTCATGATCTACAGCATTCCCATAGCCCTTTGTCTTCTTCACTTCTCTGCTCCTAAATAAAGGTCAGACTTGGGATGGTGGAAGGAGAAGTTGGCTTATGGGAGACAGAGCCTCTCAGTGTCTTTGCATGTTTGCAAACCCTTGACTTAATTTTACATTGATTTAAAAAATGCTTTCGAACTCTGAGGTAAACTCTGGTGTAAATTGAGCATTGCCTTGTGTGAAATATTACCTGCATTTTAATTGAAAAGACTGATGATTTGCCCATTTTCTATCCTACTCGAGAGTATTTTTGGAATGAGAACAGTTATCTGAGAAGCTTAGAGAAAAGGAACTTAGGATGTGATGTCTGCAAGGGTCAAACCTTAGAGGGCTAGGATGTTGAAGTGCACAAAAAATAAAAGGGAGCAACCCAATTATCTGCTTTAAGTTTATTTTTACTGAAACTTTATTTTTCTTTTCTTTCCTTTCAGCTTGCTTTTGTCCTGAAGTTCTTCAGTTACTGTGGAAGTAACAGTGTTTTTGATATAGGTAGGACTTAGTGACCCAAACAGAAATAGAAAAAGCTTGTTCCTCCTCCGGTCTGAGTGAGGTGTTTGCACAGTATGGGTCTGGATTTTTAAAGAGGCTGGAGAAGGGCAGAGGTTTCACATCTTAGGCAAGTAATCATTTTGCAAATAATCAACCTGTGCAAGGCATTTCACTTTCCAAGAGGAGAAAAGGAATTTTTGCTCACAGGACAAGATGGGGAAAGATACGGTGTAGCAGAAGTTGAGGTTGCCTCAGCTTGTAGAAAGCCACTTGCCCAGGACAGCTTGACATGAGAGTGCCCATATCTGCCTTAAAGTGTTGTATAGTCCACATGAAAAGTAATCTCATGTTTCAGCACTACCTACCTATATTTTTTTGCCTTTAAACTCCCCCCTTTCTAAAGGCTTAATTCATTGTTACGTGTTGAGGGCAGTTTACATTTTTGTGACCATGGTGTGTCGTCTTTGCTTTCACACTGCTGTTTAAAGATATAATGTAATGTCAGATGAAACTCAGAGTCACCTGGGCAATGTAATTAGTGCTACCTGATTCTTTTAGAGTCAAATCTGCAAGCCTAGTTCTCAAAAGGCATTTTACTGTCTTTGAGTAGACTTTTTTTCAGTAACCCAATATTTTTCTCAGGAAGGGCGTCTCTCTGTTATCCATTTGGTTTGTTCTTGCTGCCAAGTCAGGGACTGTGGAGTTGTAGTTGGTATCTTTATGCCTGGAGTTCTTAACTAGAACTCCAGTTTCTCAAAAGCAGTTAGCTGAGGAGACTTTCCTGTCTGTGGTTGCACTTTTCAGAGCCACCTCATCACTTTTAACCATGCCCCATTTTGTATGAACAGCAGGTCCATCATTCTACCTCCTGGTGAGGTTTGTAAATATAAGTTTTCTCTTCAAATTCTGATGTCTTTTTTTACCTGTCTTCTCGTGTTTGGCAGGATGGTGTTCCCCCCATACTTCCCTCTTCCCTGCCACTGCTCAATGCAATAGTTTTTGTGAAAATGCTTTTTATGATTCACTGGATTATTTTATTTCCATTGCATTTTAATCATTGTGATGACATCTGTTGGCGGCAGTACATAGATGCTTTGTCAGAGTATATTCTAAGGTTGTAAATGCTTACTGTATCTACATGACAAAACTAAGGTTTTGTCTTTTTCATTTGCATTACAAGAAGTGGAATTGCGTTATGGAAATGAAAAGTATCTCTGGAAGACTTTTTGCCTTTCACTGGCCAGCAGAGGAAACCTTTAAGTTTCATGTAGCTTCCTCTGTGTTACCTGCTGCAGTGAGCCTTGCATTACGGAATTAAGTCTTTCGTCCTGCTTTCACTGATATGAAGGGTAATCTTAGTCTCTTTTAAAAACATTTTATTTTAGATTTTAACCTTTAAAGCTGTTTTTCACTGACATTATGAGGAAATGGAGAGCACACATGGACAAGAAGCCAGAGCTGCTTGTTCAGGACATCCCAATAGCTCTAAAGAATGGCAAAATATCCAGAATGTGAAAAAGAAGTTACAGCAGTGGTCAGTTGTATTTGCTGTAGTGCATTCTGGCAGTGCTAGTAGCTAAATGCATTCAGACTGAAATGGTGGTTTGGTCAAAAACACACTTCCTAAAACTTCTGTGAACTTGAGGCAGGTTATGCATTGTCATACTTTTAAGGTATTTGTGTTTTCTTTCTTGTGTTAATTATCTTCAAAGAGATGTTGCACTTTGGGCAGCTCAACATGAAGAAAAGTACTTGGTGGGTATGCAAGAAATAGCTGTTGATCAAAGATGAGAGTTCATGTCCTGCATTCATGGTGGCACTGGGGCTCTAAACCGGATTTTGGTAATCCTGACAGCTGGTCTTTGTTGTTGCTGGAGACTATTTGTAATCTGGTGTTTTGACTCTTGCCTTGAGAAGTTGTGGGTGGTTGTGTTGAGTCAGTGGAAGCGGCACATCTAAAGGATGCTGTAAGAGGAAGGCTTGGAGCAGGATGTGTGTCGTGTTTTGGTTCTGAAATATATTTTCTCAGAAGAATAGATGAATAAGCTGTGACATGGGATAATTAATAGAGAAGCAAATTCTTTTAGATCTCTTGTGTTTGTAAAAAGAGAAAATGTGCTTTAAAATGATGCATTCTTTTGGGCTTTCAGGGGAGAAAAACTTACAGTCTGGAACTTGTGACAGACTTACAATGTAGAAAGTTGGGTTTCTTTCTTTTTGCTTTTTTTCCTTCCAGAAGTAGCATTGCTAAATTGCCCTGGGGTGTAGTTTACCTCTGTACAAAACCTGTGCATGGAGTGTAAGTTAACTGTAAAATTCATACACTGTGAAATGCAGCACAGGAGCCCAGAGAACTGCTGAACAAGGCCCTGGAGAAAAATATGTATCTTATATACACACAACACTTTACCTGGCTAAATTCAACTTAAACTCAGTCACGAGATGATCAAGGGACAGGCAGGAAGAGGTGTTAGCCTGGATTGCCCAGTTTGCTTTCTGGGACAATTAGGGGAGCTAATAATGTAAGATTGCTCTGTCTGAGGTTGAAGAAGAAATAAAAAGGAGTTTCTCTGAGTGCAGAGCAGCACAGCAACAGTTGGGAAGGCTCTGCTGGCCCCAGTGCCTCTGGAAAGTGCCTTAAGGCATATTGAAGGCTTACATCTATTTGTCATTTAAATCTGTTCCCAACTACTTTGTTGGTGAGGTGAATCAGACTTAGGAAATACAAATAAATACATAGTTTTAGAAAGTTCTGTCATATCTCCATCTCTTCAGGGCTACTTTGAATATGTAATTTGCAAATATCTTGTCAGATTATCACATTAACTGGGAAATAGTCATATATCCCAGGGCCTTTGGAAAATGCACTTTGAAGCTGAGAATTTTAAGAGGTATTTTCAAGATTTAGCATGTGATTACAATGTTAATAAATAGCTTGAGAATTGAAGGCAAACTTATGATACTGTTGATAAAAAGGAAACTATCTGAGGAAGCTGGTCTAAGTCTCAAATGGGCATGCATGAAGGAAAATGAAATTGCTCCTAAAAAAATGTGAGTATTTATGTGAACTTTGCAATTGTTTTCTTTCTTTTTTTTTTTTTTTAATATATTTCTGGTGATATTATATGTATTAAAAAGTCAAGTTATCTTAGTGTTTGGTCAGAAAGTTTTCTAACAGGTATTGCAAAATCATTTTCTTTATGAAACCATAGACTGAAATGAAGATGTAGTTACATCTTGGTCTCATAAGTTCTAATTTTACAAAGTTCTGTGAGTTTCTTCATGAGAGAAATACAAAGTGTGCCTGTGAACTTTGCAAAAGATTACTAATTACCTTTGTATCCATATTTGCAAATTATGGTTCATGTGGGAAGAGTGTGGCCATCACTGTAGTAGAGTGTTCACGCTGCTTTAGAAAATTGTGCCTACAATGCAGTCATCTGAAATAATACTGAGATTTAAGTTAATGATGGGAAATATTTACTGACGGGACTGGCCTCAAGGCATTCTTTTTCCTTCCTAAATGCTGATAAAATTGCTTGAAATATTCTAAAGTATATTGACGGTTGTCTCAAGATGGATATATTGGCTTAAAAAAGGATTATGCCATTCTCCTCATAATTATATTCTCTTTTTGATGAGATTTTAACAGGAAACTAAATTAATCTCTTTTTCTATAGAAAAGTATTTCTATAGAAATAAACTTGTTGAGACTACTAGTTATCTTGATACAGAGAAAGGTCAATTGATTTCCTGGATGCAGATCCTGGATTAAGTTTTAAATGGTGGAAGTTTAACTCTGGTTGCTGGTGAATGAAAATAGTCAGGTGGGGAGAAATGGCAGTCCCAATATATTTTCCAAGCTCTGATCAGTAAGGAAGACAAAACTTTGTGACCTCTGTGTGTGTCCTTGGGATTGGAGTTCCTGTTCCCAGTGCTCACGAAATGTTATTGCATAGTTCATGCCTTCTCCTGACACCAGAGGGCCCCAAGAAGGGATCTTCCCCTTGAAAGATAGCTTAAGGTGTGTGGTAGTCTTTTGCTTCATTCCTTATTTTCTTTCCCTGCCTTCCCACTGCTGCATCCTTTGGTCACCGAAGTACCAGAGGAAGTGATGAGATATTTGGTAAATTAGCCTGGTGCACCTCTTGGTTAATTCTGTTACCACTCCACAGCACTTGCCTAAATCAGAAGTGGGTTAAACAAGATGTGGACTTGAGAAGAAATTGTTCTCCTTGGTGAGATAAGTGGGGAACCGCTACTTATTTCATTTTCACTCTCTGTGCTCTGTTGGTTGTGATCAATTTCTCAGGGTTTTCTGAACTATTTGACATAGAACAATTCTTGATATTGTTGGGGATCAGTACAATAGCTTGAATTTCATCTGCTCTTCCCTTGAGACGTGTTCCCTTGTGGCCTTTGGGCTCTTACTGTAGACTTTGGGCTGGCTGTAGGCCAGTTGTTTTCAAGTTTTTTTCCATTTCTGTACCTCTGGAAAAGTTTCTAAGTGCATTGATCATTTAAATCTACTGAAACTTGGTGGTGTTGTTGGTTTTTAGGTTGTTTTTCTTAATTGCCTAGATTGGTCTGTGACCCACACGTTGAAACTAGTTGTAGAAGATTTAGGAAATAGTCCTTGGTGTTCACAGGACCCATGAGATGCTGGCTCCTTTATTATATTTACCTGTGATTGCAGAGAATTGCAATCAGTGGCCCAAATGATCTTTCCAGCTTTGTCCCCCTGGCATGGAACATAAGTACAGAGTTGTAGAAGGATTTAGGTTGGAAAAGACCTTTGAGATCATTGAGTCCAGCCATAAAATGACAGTATGCTCATTGTCACTAACCTCTTGCTTATATTTATTTTCCTTAAAATGGTCTGATAAATCTTTTTTTTGTTTGTTTTTGTAGTACTGAGAGTTTCTCTTATCATTAGCTGACTACAAAGACTAGAAAAATTGACTGGCGTTCTTGAACGATAAGCCTTTATCTAAGTGCTGACAAGCAGAGGAGCAGCCACTTTGAGTTTGCCAGTCTTGTTTTCTGTAGGGAAATACAATGTGAAGGAGGAGAACCCTCTGTCTTTGGAGGTATAAGCCTAAGAAATATCAAATGAAGATAAGAATTCAGGATGTCTGACAACCATAAGCTCAGATATTGGCCTGTTTGCCAAGCATGACTGTTCCACTGTCATAATGCAGACTAGAAATCTTTAATAGCTGCACTTCAATGCTTGTAAACTAGTGAGTGATTATTTCATCTTCTGTTTATATCATTCATCAAAGCAGTCTGGGCTGACAAGGCCTGGAAAACTCTCAAGGGTTTGCTGCTGTTAATGCAGTGTGCTACAATGGGACCTTTCTTGTACAACAATGTTGCTGAGTACTTCTAATATCACAGTCTCTATTGTCACTGACTCACTGAATCGTAGGGAGCTGCCTGTTCCTGCCCATCTGCCTCATTTGAACCGATTGCAGCAAATTCCTTGGAAGTGCTTCCCTCTGTGTCTTGCATGTGAACATTTGAAGTTGATTATATTTGTTGCCATTGATAGCAAACAGTAGTTGTTTGATGCGTTTGTAAAAACTCAGACCATTTGCTTAAAATAGAAAATAGAATTAGTTCTGTGTTTTGATGAATTTATCTGTTTTCAGAAGTATGAATGAATCACTGTATTTGATAATGGTTTACTGCACTACTTTATTAAATTTATTAGATGCTTCTTCAGCTTTCTTCGGTTCATAGAAGTTTAGTACAAGAACCACAACTTGCTTTCTTTTTGTTCATAGAGATTTGAAAGCATAACCATCAATAACCATGTGAACTTTTGCCTGGCTTGATCCTCAGCCATGTTAGAGCTGAGGTTTTAGACCACACATAACCTCATGGCAACTCATGTTTCTAAGTAGTGAAAATCACTGTTACTTTTTACAAGTGGGCTCAGAATTTGTGCACAAAAGAGCTTTCCAGGCCCATGTGTGTTTAGACTTGATCTGTGACCAGCACAATGTATGTACAGTGAGCATGAACCACATCCAGTCTTAGGGTTACTTCTACCCTGTCATGTAGTAGAGCTTGACACACTCATGGGAATCTCCTTTGGGATGCATTTCTTCTTTCTTCCCAGGTTAGCTTGGCTCTTCAGCCTCAGTGAATGGGTGTCTTATACAAGAGAACAACTCAACTGGTTCGTTGCTTATGCTTATTGCAGTCACTTGAAGTCTTTTACAGGTATTTCTGCAGGTTGACACTCGATCCTTCCACTGGCAGATCCTGCACACTTCTAACATGCATGGAATTAAAGGCAGGATGGCCCAAGGTAATGATAAAGGCAGCTCAGGGACAAAGGATTGCAAGCATAGCATCGGCTTTAGTTCTAGCAATGAATTTCGCTGCTCTGTGAGGCTTGCTAGCATTGCCACTGCCCCATGGCAAGGGCTGGGATTTGGGAAAGGCAGCTGTTGTGGGGGGCAGGGTAGGAGCAACCCTCATATTTTCCATTTTCTCCCAACTGACATTAGGAATAATAGGATCTGCTCACTTGAGTGCACCACTGGGACTTCACCTGGGGTTTGTCCCTTCATGTTTATTTCCTGTGGCAGAAACAGATGGCCTTGACCAGAATTCTTATGGCATCAAAATTCTGTTCTGCTTAAACTTTGGCGGTGGGGAAATTGAGTCCACGCTTCTGAAAGGTGCAGGCAATGGGAAAATAATTTCACAGATAGAGCTGCCCCATGAACAAAGTTGGAACAATGCTAAGTGTTGTCAAAGTTATATCCTTTTAGCTGAGACACAAGTGATCATCTCACAGGTGACAGCGTGCCCAGCTGCTGGCTGAAGACAACCAGGACTCTGTCATCTGTCATGGACTAACTGCTTCCAGCTGAGTCACAAGCCTCAGCAGGCTTGACTGATCTGTAAAGATTTGAAGTGGTCCATTCTAAGAGAAAGAACTGCAGTCTGATACGTGCTGTTCAATACAGGCACAAAATAAAGGCTATACTGGGGGAAGATATTTTTTGAGAATTGCTCAGTCACCTCTAGAAGAAATAGGCAATAAATCCGCTTGACTGTCTTCATTAAACCCCAAAACATCTGTTACAACACTTTTTATGGTAACTGAAGTAGGTGTTAAGTCTGACTGTAAAAGTTATCGATAACACAGCTTTAAAAATTTATTGCCTGTTTTACTAGTCATTGACAAATAATTTCCAGAAGGAGGCTTTAAAGGGTCTGATCTGTGGAGTTCAGAGATTTGGGGTTGAGAGTATCTAGGTCTTTCAAGGAGAGTCTGTTTGCAGATTTATGATTGGTATCAGATGATTTTCCAAGTTCATTGCTAAGAAATGAGAAGGAGCTAGCCAAGTATGGACAATGGGAGAAGAAAACCAGAAAATTCCCTACAGGGGTCTCCCAGGCCCTAGTGTCAGCCATGCAGATGAAGCTTGGTATCCCTTCTTAGGAGTATCTTTAAACTGTAAAGAGAGAAAGGTTCTACTTACCCCAAATCACCAGACTGCATTTAATAATTTACTGTAGCTTCAGGAAATGGATCTGGAAACAGGTATGTCAGGAGATATGGCAGAGCTGGAGCTGCTGGATAGTGCAGGTCATACAGAAGATAAGAGTTCCGAACCTGCATTTTTTAATCCACAAAAACTGTTACATGTAGCACAGAATGTATTCCATAGTGGATTGGAGATCCATCATGAGTTTTTGAGTTCTTTCAGCGGCAAAATGTAACAAAAGTTCTTTGAAAAAGCTTGTAAGCAGCTTTGCTTCTTTATTATACTTCTCAGAAAATTTAAAACAGAAAATGCAAACAAAATTAACCCCCCTAACTGTTTATAAAAAATTCATTCAATGAGGTTTGTGAAAGAATGGTTGGAAAACTCCTTTATTTTGTCATTGGTATTTTGAAGGCTGAATAGAGTGCAGTTTTTCTGTTACAGGCTTCTTACTAAAATTTTTTTTCCTGCCTCAGAATGTATAATTTTTGGTGACAGTGATGTTTTCTGTTACCTCTGCTCATTCTCCTAGGTAAAATCCAAGGAAGCCCTTGCTGTCAGTACAGATTCTTCTTGTGGTAAAGAATATTTTTTGTCTGAAAACTAGGTGGCTAATCAGTCTTGGACAGTGTCAGTAGATGCACAGAACCACTACCTTTTTTTACCTTCTGTAGTTCCTTTCGTTTCATGTAATGAGAATATTTTGGAGAAATTCTTAACTAAATTTCCAGGGAACCGTTAATTCTTTTAGTGTAGTTGGATACCTGACAACAAAGCCTTATTGTCATTTAGAAGACTTAGAAGCAAATGGAATGATTTTGATCTGAGAGCTTTGGTGGACTTTGCTGTCCCTGTAGTCGATGGTTGCTGGTGCCACGGCTCACTGAGGCACACCTGGAGCTGTCCCAGTGCTGCTGACCCGGCTTCTGTGCAGGCACCCTGGCAGGGAGAAGGAAAAGGAGGCAGCAGAAGAGTGGTGTGGCTGGATCTGCTGCCTGGGCAGCTGGCCAGGGGCTGCTGAGCTTTGCACACAACTATTGGAGATCTCTGCTCTGACTCTGGGCCAGTCACAGAAAGAACCTCACAAACCCCTCCTTGGAACTCTTTGGTCTAATGAGGAAGTAGGATATGTTGGATTGCTCATGACTGATCATCTGGTCTCTCTGTCAAAACTTGTTACTGAAGTCTGTGTATGTGGGCAAAATTCCCTTTTAACTTCAGTGAGAAAGCTACAAACTGAGGCAGGCAAGTCCCAAAGTCTGGAATCTGAAGCAATCAGTTGGCCTGTATTTCTCCCACTTCTGTGAAATTCATATATATATATATATATATATATATATATACACACACACACACACACATATGTGTGTGTGTGTATGTCTAAAATAACTGCTCACCATTAGGAAGATTATGTACATATTTCCTATAAGGTATGTCTTGTTTTATGCCAAACCCAGTCATTATAGGAATGAAATGCTTGCAGTTAGGCTGATTGCAGCCCCCACCCCAGACCTTGAACATCAGTTTTTTGAGCAGTTTGGTGTCTCCCTTGCAGGCCCAGCCTCTGCCAGGCTGGTCTTTGACGAGGTGGCTCAGCCAGCAGCTGCTGAGGCACAAGGTCCCTGCAGCTCTTGCTGCCCTTAGCCTTGTGTTTGCATTTGCACTGGAACTCTTCAGTCAGGTACCTGCATGACCATCTCAGTGTCCTCATTTCCCACAGAATATTGAACCCTCCACTTAGTATCTCCTTTCACTCCACACAGGCTTTAACACTACTTGAATCCCAGTAAGAGCTGCTGTGATGCCTAACAATGTATGTCTGGTAACTTGCTGTAAAGACAGCTCCTGATGATTTAGTGCCACAGAATGAAGGCATATTTCCATTGAAAGTACTTTTGTTCTTTCCATTTGTTCAGCCAAATGCTTCAGAAATAGCTCTGGTGCTTGGGTTTGCCTCTGCAAGCCTGAGTTTTTTGATACTGAACTGTTTCTGTTCAGAAATTACTAATTAGCTGGAGGCTCAGGATAAAACAAGGAGGTGTCAAATATGGTAAGAATCTCTGGGGAGGTTGCTGTGTACCTGCCCTGTGTGTTTGATTAGGGAACACTTCTAAAGCATAGGGAAGAGAAGCTGTCATTCTTGCCTCTAATGGGAGGCCTCAGAGATGGAGCTGTTAACTGCTCTAGAGACAGCACTGTGGATTTCCCTTTTGAAAGTGTCTTGAGAGATAATTTTCCTTCCCCAGATCCCTGGTGACATGAAGGGCTCAAAAGCATGTGTCTGACTTACAGCCCCTCAAAGTCTTCTTATCCAGAGGAAATCTTCCCAGGAGTCTGCATAAAGATACTTGAAAAGAAAAGTAGATCACTGCTTGCACAGGGCCATAAGATCTCATAAAAAGGAAAAGCTTTGCACAGTAGAGGATTTTCCTTTCTCTTCATATACCCCTAATGACTGAAATCAGTAAAAAAATACCCCAACTATAGCCTATCACACAGAAATGGAGAGGACTTGGGTTAGACAAAGTTTTTAGCTTTATATAAACCTTCTTTGTGTTTTATATAATAGCTGTGTGTTACTGTGAAGGACTCTAAAAGGTCTTTCATCAAGAGGGATTTAGATGAGCACTGAAAGACAAGGTGGTACTAGTACTGACTTGTTTCACATGTAGTCTTGTCATTTTAGCAATGTCAAAATTTCATATAGCCTAGATGTTTCAAAAAGGCAGATGGGTACATGGAAGTGGTTCTTCAGGATGTTTATAAGTTTCAGGCTTATAAATTGGAGTTTAAAAGTCTCAGTCTTTATCTGAAAAAAAATGTTGTCACTTGCCAGTAAATCTCTATTTTCTTAAACAGAAATATTTTGCCTATTCTAGACCATTTTATTGCCTATCACTTATAGATTCTGATATGGATGCTCTGCAATAATATAATATTTCTGCTCTACCTACTTGTAACGAGGATTGTAATTAACAAATCCTGATAAGAATATTCAGCAGACTCTTATGTATTTTATTCTGAGAGATCTTGCCTTGAAGTGCTTTTCTATTCCCCATATGTATTAGGATAAAAGGTCAGGAAACAGAGTTGCAGTGTTTGACACGAGGGATGTGTGTTCAGATGGTGGGGTGAGGGTTGGCTGCCGCACCACTTGTGAGAGAGAGTCTCTGAAATTGCTGTTTTTATTGCCTTTTGATGGCTTTGCACCAAAAGTTTTCTGAGCATAGCTTCTCTACTGGTGTCAGACTTTGAAGCTGAAAGAGAAGTTAATAGCATGTTTTGTGAGAAAACTGGCAAGCTCCTGTAAAAACTACAACCACCTGGTTGCGTAGTGGTACCTGTTTTGAGAATATTTTCATCTTTGTCTGGGGTTTTCTGCAGAGCAAGCAGTAAGTATTAGTTGGCTAATCACAAAAAAATAGCAGGACATCAGTTCATATGGATCACTTTTATTTAAAATAACTCTTGGCTTTCCTAGTAATCATCCTTGGTCTTACCATTATTTTCTTCTGGCTTTTCTTCGGTTACCAGGGATCAGTTACAGGCCTTACTTTGGTAAACTTACAAAATGACGTAGGTGGCAGGCTCTTGCATGGAATAAGTGATACGATATTGATAAAAGGCTGTTATTTTGTGTGTCTTGAGAGTGGCAGTATCCTGTAATTTGATGAAAACTCCCTGGCCAAGTCCATCAAGCCTTTAAATTCTTTTCTGTGACCTTTCCCTGTCCTTGCTGTTGTCCCTTTGGTTTACATTTGTCCTCAGAGAGCTGTGTCAAAGCAGGGTTTGGCTTTGGTATCTGCCTGTAATTTTCTAAAGGAAAATAAATGAAGACTGCACCATTTCTGTTTACCTTTTAGACTGATCTTCATTTGCTACATATCTTTGATAGCTGCCAGAATGCATTTCCAGCTTCCTCGAAGGTTGAGTTTATCTCCCTTCAGATCTCATTATGTTCTGCAGCTTTACTGCCCTAGGAAGCAAATACATGTATTTCTTCATCATGTTGTTGTTTTTTGCCCCTTTACAAACATAATCTCTTCCATTTTTTCCTCTCCTCTGAACGTGTGGGTAACAGCAGTTTCCAGAACACTTGCTTTGTATTCTGTAAATCATTGCACCACAAACAAGTTCCCTTTTTGGACGCATTGACGTCTCTTTGGCCCCTCTTAGTCTTGTCATCACACATTCCTGCATCATGAAGTGCTTTCTTTATGCTCATCTCTTTCCTTCCCTACCACTCCAGTCTTTACTGATGTTTCTTCTCATCTGTCCTTTTCTTTTTTCTTGTCTGCCTTTACTTTTGGACCTCCAATCTCTTCTATTTCTCCTACCAGGACAGCCACAGTCATCAGATGTTAGTGATGTAGGATGTCTGTTGCCTTAATACTTTCAGAAAGCTTATGTGAAAAGGAAAATGACACAAACCCTCACATTGCTTAGTGATGAGGGGAGTCAGTGTGCAAGGGATCCTTGCACCAGAAGAAAATCCTTGTGTTCCTCACTCGGGAGAAATCTGAGGACTTCACCAGAAGGAAAACACGTCCCCCACACCTTTGTATTTCATCCACGTTCCTCTCAGACTGATGCACATAAATGTGCTTATGTGGCAAGTCAAAGCAGGAGCCATATAAACTGTCTCGGGCCACCCAGGTCTCAAAATCATTGCATGTGCATCTTTATTACAGCAATCATGCTTTCAGATTTTATATACCCTGGTATCCATATTTTCTCCCTCTCTCTCTAGGCTGTATTTCCTATTTAAAGTGAAAGAACTGATGCATCACATCTTTAAGATATTTTTTTTCCCCATCTGTGCATCTGCAAAGCTGTAACTCTAAAGGATACACTTCAAATGAGTGCTGAATTCTTGTATTGTTTGCAGCAACACTACAGTCATAAAAAGACTTCCATCATGGCCTCTAGCTTGGCTCTTGCCTCCCACTGGGCAGCACGGATTCCCCTTTCATTTCCACTGTTCATCTTTAAACAGCATATCTTATCTGCAGACACAATGGAGAGACTAACTCTTCAGAAATGTATGCAATAATAATCATCCTTTCTGCAGGCTATTCAGAGTGGTGAGTACTTTGGGATCTGTCCTTCTGAAGGGAGACAGTGGCATTTCAAATGAACTTTATTTTAGAGAAGTAAGGTAAGGCAGTGCCGAGGCAGTGAGGGAAGTATTTCATATTAACTTGGCTATGTGAATTTTATAAGTAAACATGAAATGCTCAGTTATTCTCCTGGGTTAGGGTGACAAGGCTCTACTATGTTGTATCAGAAAGAATGATGAGTGTTTGTTTTTACCTTGGGTGTACAGTGGTGAGTATCAAACCAGCACACTGTCAGTCTCCAGTTTGCCCATGAACATGGCACTTGAGCAGGGTAGAGAATGATGGACTTTTGGGTCTTCCTGATGTGAGGTTCCCTCTCTTAGCGAGGATGGGGATTTCATGCACTGTCGAAGATACATTTTCAGTGGATGCATCAATAAGTGAGAGGTACTTCTGTTGTAGGAAAAGGAAGAAATCTTCAGTTTACTTTTTGTTTGCTACATTTTTCTGTGAACATTTTGTGAAGTAGGATGAGTTTCCTTAGGTGGGAGGCCAAAGTAGGCACAAATGCTCTGTTCTTAATTGTGTACTTGGTAGTTGCTTGTTGATGAATTAACTCTGCAGTCTGGACATTCACAGTAGGCTGTGGTTCAACTTACCTAACCCAAATGCTTTGGTTCTCTGCATGTGTGTGTCAAGTTTCAAGCTTTATGCATTCCAGTGGCTTCAAGATAGCTAATTTGGAGTCTCTGTTAGTCAAAATGCATATTTGAAGGCATTGTGCATCCGCAGACTGATGTTTTTAGTTTAGTTGAGGCTCTGGAGTGTGTTTGTCACCATTAAATGAGGGTTGTTTGCAAGGTCTGAAAAATAACAACTCCAGATCCATGCAGCCATTGTCATGTAGCTGCATTACGTGAAATTTATTCTGTGTTTTCCAGTTTTCTGAAGATTTGTGTTGTTTCTGCAGGGAACAGCTTGTAGAATCCAATAGATACAAAATATCTGTGGGAAATGAAAGTTACTGGGAAAGCATTTTTTCCCTCTTCCTCTGGTTTGATTCTCCTTAGTTTTCTGTCTGTGAGGGCAAAATGGGTACCACATTGCCATTACTCTAAAACAATTCCTGCTGCTAAGCAGTGCAAGTCTGATGTGACACAGTCAGTGTTGGGAGCATTATGATCTATATCATATTGTCCCTGAGCGTACTTCCTTGTATCTCTGTCTTGTTTGGGTTTGTTTTATAAACTTTTAATGTCCTCTGTTTCTAGTTTTTGTATTAAAAAAGAATTCTTGTGCTTTTTTATGAAGACAGAGACAAGGATATAATGCAAGTTTGTTTTCAAATGCTTTTACTAGGCAGTGAACTCTATACTTTTAAAAAAACAATTTAACTGAAATTTAAGATTTTTGAAATAATATTAAATCTTCATGATAGTAGTAGTAAGAAGGATAATCAAGCAGGCATCTCCCTTAACCCAGGCTATTCTATTGAGTATCTCCTTTTGGTTTCCATCAGAGGATCAAGATTTGGGTTTTCGAGACCAAAACACAGTGACATTTTCTGGCATTGTGACTTTTGGAAATATGGGCCTTACATGTGCTTTCACTGTTTTTGTTTTGTAGGGTATGCAGAAGATCCAAAATCTTGAACTTGTCTACTAAATTTAATTTTCTTCCATTGTTATAATTAGAAATATGGAAATGCATAAAAATTTCACATAATGTACAGGGATATCAAAAACCATCTTGTGCTATTGATGTGAACTCTTAGTTAGATACTGGCAGATTTTATACTTGCCAAAAACTGGAGTTTTGGGGTGGGAGGAGAAAATAGACAGATTTAGAGTGAAATGCAAGAATTTTTTCACAGAAAGAAATGGAATTAAAAATGTATTGCTACACTTCTGGCAGTGTCTTCACATGAAATATTTTGACTTTTTGCTTTTGGAAACGATGGAGTTCAGGGATGAACCCTAACAGTTGTTTATGTAAGACTGTTTTTGGGAAGTTTTTATGCCTTTTCCAATTTTCCCATATCTCCAGCTATAACCAACCACTCTATCCCAATTTTTGTCTCTAAGAATTCTCTAAACTAGAAGGAAATGTTGTTGAAAGAATAAAAATGTCAAATATACTTTGCATGAAATATTTGGTATTTAGGAAAAAAAAGTGCTTTAAAGAAACATTCCTTTTCCCCCCAGTATTTTGGTCCTGTAGTGGATTTTAATTTTTTTTTTTTTAATTTTTTCTGTTAAGCCTAGCTCCAGCTGTAATTCTAAGAGCTGTAACTGATAAATAATCACAGGTAAATGAAATATCTCTGCATATTTCTGTACGTGCAAATAGCCTGGCATTCTGATATTCCCTTCAGGGAGGGAATATGTTGTGAGAAATCGAGTCTGCAAATTATCTGTCATAGAAATGCTTTATTTCTGGCAAAGCTACAAATGGGGTGTCTGTGTTGATGCATGCCCATAGTGTCATTAACCATGTTCCTTAATAACTATTAATTAGCTTCACTGGAGCTCTGGTAGTCCAGATTAATTACAGTGTGAGGGCCAAGGAGAACTAAGAAGCTCCTTTATTTCACAGCTGCTGAGAGTTGAGTGCATTTATGGAGTGGAGGCTGCCTTTGGTCATTCTGTAACTCTTTGAATGATGTTGGTTTCCTTGCATCATTTTACCTGTCACAACTGAAACAACACCTATTTACTGTATCCAAAATTATGTTTGGGAAGAAGGGCACTCTCCTCTTCCTTTGCATGCCAGCGTGCAGCTTCCAGGACTGCACACAGATACAGTGCAGATACTGTTATGGCATTTTCCTCAATCCGTGTATTTTTACATCCAATAGCCTTTGTTGCAAACTTTGCAGACAAAATGAAGGCAGGAAAGCAATGTGCTATTGGCCAATGCCCCAGTGAACACGAAACAGGAATTGTAACAGGACAAGTGAGAAGAATCTCTTCCTTTGCTCTTTGATAATTTTGTTTTCCCATGAATTATAAGGGAGCTCCCATTACGCATCAATCTGCTCAGGGATGACTGTTTTGGTATATTCATGATGATGGCATACTTGGTATATTCTGGGGTGGAATCTTCTTTATCAGTTTTAAGAACTAGAAACTTGTGAGTTTTTTTATAGTTCTTCAATAACTATCACAGGATCAGTTCTGTTGACCCAACTCAAAGAAATACCAGATGGATTAGCCATAATTACTGTTCATGTGCAGCTTTGCTCGGGAAATTCCAGTATTTTCTCAACCTTTGTCTATTTCCAGTTATTATCAAACAGTCCCTCCATAAGGAATTAGCCATGTTAAAAGTTAAGTCATATTTTAAAGTTACTGCTGAAGAGCAGTTTTTTTTCCTCTCATTTTGGAGTATTTAATTATTTTATCCCTTTCTGAATGGGTATTTCTGGTATCTTTGTTTTCTAAATTCCTCCTAGTGGAAGTAGGAGAGAAGGCTTGCCTGTTGTTGTGCAGTCACTGTTGTCTCCAATATAAATGGTGTTAGTGGCTTCAAGAGGATATTACAGCATCTCACCAGGAGAGAACTTGCCTGTGACTCCTTACTTGTCTACTGTATTTTCCAAATACATTTTTTGATTCTTACATTGCAGTTGGACTTTGGATAAAATACAGTTTAGGCTCTTTTCCTTCTTGTCCCTGTAAACCTCTCGCATTCTTTCTCTGAACAAGCATTTCCATGACTGTTGGCCCTTCATCAAACATTCCATTGTTGATACACTGATGTGTTTTAAACAGACATTTACTGTTTCATTACAAACAGTAACTACTGCTTGTTTTCTTAATTCTAGTTCTGTTTTTCTCTGATTTGTCAAGAACACATCAGTCATAGCTTGTTTTATTAATTTTGCAATGTTAGAGTGCTTGTACTATTTTTAATCCTAAATTCCACATCAACCACCACTTTGTTGGAAATGTATTCTGAAGCCTGATGGTTTATGTTGCTTATGAGTTTTGGTTTTGGTGTTTTGTTGGGTTTTTTTTTAAAGGGAAAGGATAGAGCAGAACTGTTTGATATGGTCGTCTTGTAATTTATGCAGCAACAGTGGAACTCAGTTACCAGTATAAGCATAAAACTGGCAGGTACATTGGTTTAGATAAACAGGAAAGTTATCATTTAATCTTGGGCTACTGTAGGTATGAAGGAAACACAGTCTTTTTCAGGTTGCTTTCTAATTAGGAAGGAGAATGGTTGTACCTGGAGAGAATTGCAGGCTTCCAGCTGTTTAGAAGTGCTGCAAAGCTTTTAACCCACTGACTTCTAATCCAGGTTTTTATGCCATTTACAGTCCATGTGCTTGAAGAATTTTTGAGCCATTACGAAGGAGACTAAATAAATGAAACTTGGAGAAACCCAGAGGGAATAGGAACTCCAGAGGGAATAGGAACTCCAGAATTGAAAGTCTGTTTTTAATGGAATTTGCTGGTTGTCTTTAGAAATCTTTGCTGTTTTCTGTGGTCTTCTGTTCTCTGCAGATTTTGTGTATTGACTGATCCTTTGGGGGGCAAGCTGCTGGGAAGGGGAAAACTGCCTTTTTGAAATATATTGACTGAGATCTTTAGAGGTGGTTCAGAGTGGAAGCAGAGGAGGGAAGGGGATGTGGAGTTGTGTTAATAAAGTCAACTGCCCTTACACTTCTTCAGAATATGCCCTCCCTCCATAGGAAGAATTAAAGGATAGCAGCTGCCTGTGACAGAGGGATACGTTACCTCCTAAAGGCAATGGGCCTATTCATTGTGCTTGGGGATTCAGATGCTAATGATAGGTGAAGTGAATGTGAAGCTTCCATAGAGGTAGCTAGGAAATCAGCTGTGTTCACCATTAGGAAGTTGACTGCCCTTGGCAGCAGTACAGTAGTGTTTGTATTTAATTTGAAGGATGATGAACTGGTTTTCTACTGTCTGTACAGCGACAAAAGTAGATAGAAGAATGGTTATCTCTTCAAGCTGTGTTTCTTCTAGTTATATTTAAAAAGAGTGCACTTTTTATTCCAATGCAAATCATTGATAATATCTACTTTTCCTTGCCATGAAATAAGTCAGGTAGTATTGTATTCTTGCAAATTGGATAAAAATTTGTGTTCTCTTCAAATGGATTACTTCTGTGAGCAGCAGAACTCCCTTTGTAATGTGAGACTTAGGCTTCAGCTTTCATTTGTATGTGACTTACTCTTTCTGGACTTCAGTGATACAGAATAGAGCAGTCTTTGACATTTTACTTTTATTATAACAAATTTGTTCTTGCTCTTTCTAAAGTTTTTATGTATTTTTTTCCTGATATCTGAAAGAGCGGTTCATTTATTCTTTTAATATCAATCTAAACATGTAATAGATGCAGGGTTAGTCCAGTCCTCCAGCTGGACTTTGTGAACCAGTAAGGAGCAAATGGTCTTTGTTGGGACTGCACTCCATCTGTTTGTGTGGACCTGAACACCACTTAAATTTGGTCTTACTTCTGAATAGTTACTCTTTGTGATTTAAAAATCAGCATTGAAAACAACATTTTTGGTGAAAAAGATAGAAAGCTATCTGTTTAATCGGTATGTTCACATTGCTTAATGCTTGGGTGAAGTTAAATAAACCAAAAAGAAAAGCTTGGACCTCCGTTTTCCATTGTTTACAAGGAAGAGATTTCACAGTGTCTTTGTAGCAGATTGTCTTTACATTGAAGATTCAGAGCCATTCCACTGTACCTTTTAGCTCAGATAGGATAAGGCCTATTTTGTTCTCATTAGATTTATAATCCCAGAATTACTTTCAGCACAGATTGCTTGATGGAACGAAATTATGCCGACATTAGATAATAGTTGATTTTTACAAAATTGAAGATGTGAATATGACCAAACTTGAATAGGTATCACTCAGAGCCTTTTAAATTATCTATTAACTCTTGGCTTCAGTAACATAAAACGGATATTAAAGTGCAATTTAGTGTTTAATCCTTGAGCTTTCCCATGTTCTTATGCAAGGTTTTTTAGTAAAGTTGCAGTCCTAATTCTTTGTACAAAAACATTGTACATCTGTTGCTTAGAGTAGGCATGATATTGAAATACCAAACAGATACATTTCTCCAGCCTTCTGATAGACATTTAAATGTTTTTGTTTAGAAAGTGTGGGTATTATATGGTGGTGTTATTTACCATCTTGTTTTATGAGGTACTCCTTATGGCAATGCAATTTCATTAAATACTGATAGACAGTTGGGAGCTGGAAAGGTGAACCAATCTTCGATGTGTTTTCCAACTACAGTGATGTTTTAGAGGACGATTTTCTACATGCAGGTTTGTGGTTCTGAGCCTGTGCCTGTCACTGTTTTTACTGCGGCAGGTCAGCATTTAAAAGGAGAAAGAGACAAAGGTGAAAATTCTCTTCTACCATGGCAATACAGTTGTGTGGTGGCCTTGTCTTGTTGTATGTGCTATTCTGTGAAACTATTATGAAGGCAGGTACTTTATAGTATGCTAATATGGAAGAAATGTAGATTTTGCTCCAATAGCACATACTGTCTCTAGGATGTCATTTAATCCCAACTGTTCCCAGTCTGTAATTTGATTGTAGCCATGACTGGTGCAGAAAAAGCTACTTGGCATACTGTGGTCTTACTGGGCAGCAAAAATATACGACCAATTGAAAGAACAGCTTGCAGATGTATTGCTGTAAGAAAACAGAATTGCTTCATGGCAGAAAAAAAGCAGAAAAAATATATGTCTATTTGGGTTGTGTTTCAGTATGGTGCATGAAACCGTGTTAACTTTATCACTTGGAGGATGAGTCTCAGTGGGAGAACAGATGAAATTCAATATGTGCTGGCTTTTAACCAAATTTTAAAATATGATAGGTTGTAATTTTAACATTTCATTATACTTAATGTTGGAGGAAAACTGAGTCTTTATAGTCTTGCTATTTCAGTGATGCATGTTGTGTAGCTGCCATTAACTTGAACACGAGGTGTGCCAATGAACTCTACAGAGGTCTTAAAACATCTAACCTGGTCCTCAAAGCCACGTGTAACCCAACACTTAACACTGGTGAGGTGATGGACTAGATACCGATTTTCTTATTCTAGGATATGAGTTTTTTTGCTGATCTAGGATACTACTGCAAGATACAGTGTGGATTTGGTGATGAGATCCATTAATAGCCTGCTATCTACTATTAGGTTTAAGGTAGCTTGTATGTTGTGAGACCACTGACAGAACATTTGGGTTTAGTATTTTTGTGAATGTGTGCAAGTCCACAGATGTCATTTCACAAAGAGGTTCCTCTACACTGGGACCATTTGTGCTGTGTTCAAACGTTACATGTTCTTGTTGAAGCTAACTGGTATTCAAAGAAGAGGTGGTTTTTTTTCTCCAAAATTATACGGGTGTAGGGATTTTTAAAATAGGAAACAACATTCTGGGATCTTTCTCATTTTGCATTCTTTGTGTGAAATATTTGACATCTTCCTTGAATTATTTGCATTGGTGAAAACTTGTGTCACAACCTGAAGGAAGCAGCCAGATAAGGAATGAGTGAGAGTTGCTGGCGCTGTTCAGATTCATGGAGGTCTGTGGTATTACTCTTTTTAGACTTGTCATAGGCCTAACTGTTTTGTCTGGCACTGTTTAGATATGTCCAAATCACTCTGCAGAATGCAATATCTGAAGAATATTAAACCTTTGTTCTTACATACCGTTCATAGGAGTAAGCCTGCTGGAAGATCTCACACGGATGTAATGAAAAGCTTTATGACTGTAGTTCTACTGTGATTACTTTTGTAAAAGAGGAATTACAAGCCTCTAAGTTCTACTGAATTCCCTTGTTAACAGCCCCCATACAGTAGAAAGCTTATTATTTCCTAAGGGAAAACTAATATAAATGATATTGTAATGTGCTATTAACAGGAAGGTGACAGTTTTACTTGCACTATTAGTTTCAGGTTAAAAATAATGGAGAGCAAAATATTTCATGTGCGCTTGACTATAATTAACCCCTTATGCCTTTCCCCAGTAGTCATGTCATTTAACAAAGCTTCATTTGCAGCGGCTCAGTAACACAGCATGTGCTCCTACACATGCAAAGACCACTTCAGTGACTCCCTTCTGCTAAAGGCTGCTCCCAGTGCAGGGCAACTTGCAGGATTAATTAGTCCCTCTCTGAGTTTCTTACTGCAGTTGCAAATTTTAAACACTAAGACAGTAGGCAATTCTGTATTCCCAGAGTCTGTTACTAGCTTCCTCTTTTAATTCTGTGTTTGTGTCAATTGCTGGTTGCTTGGTTTGATCACTATAGGCGATGGGCACATATAGGACAATAAACGCTGTTTTTCAGGAGCAAAGTGAATGCAGGTAAGGTTGGATGAAACTGAGCATTAATAAGGTGGCAGTTGGTGCAGAGTTTGTGCCCTGCTTATATCTAATATCCATAGCACTTGGCTGTATCATCACACTGTGTCCTGCCGTTGTCTAAAGCTGAGAAGGAGGGAATGCCCCTATGTCCTTCACTGAGCTGGAGCACTCGTGCTGCTGATGGGCTACACAAAGGTAACCAACCCTGCAAGGTGGTCCTGGCGACACCAAGGCTTAAAGGAGCCTGTGGTTGGGTGCTTTGCTGAGTTCCACGAGGCTGGGGTTTTTTGACAATATAGAACAAAGACCCAGGCAGGATCTAACATGTCCCTGTTAGCCAGAAGAGCTTGAAGTCTAGAATTGTAACTATTCTGACTGGATTTGTGGCAAAGGGAGAAGAAAGGTGTGTGACTCAGCACCTTACAGCTTGTTGGAAGTGAAATTGCTTGAATAATCTTTTAACTGCAGATTAATTGCTCAGCTCAAGTGATGTCTACCTGTCTGGTGACTGTTACAGTATCATCAAGTGTGTTTTAAGTGCATTGTCATGTGCAGCTGTAAAGTACTTCCCTGAAAGCTCCATTTGCATGTTTTTCTTGCATGTGGTGTACCATCCTGTAGCTTAGATGTGTAAATAATTTTTACTTTATGATTGGTATTTGCTAAAAACTTGTACATCCGTATTTGCTGAATTGGATCTGTGGTAGAGATTGATTGAAACAGTAGACTGCAAGAGCAACACAGAAACCACAAGGATGACTTGAGAAATGTATGTCTATATTTTTTTCCAGTGTTGGAAACTTGCATTTACACTAGAATGTCAAACTGCTATTGCATGGTTGAATTAAAAAAAGTGAGGAAGGAACAGGGCATAGTAAGAATACTTAGAATTATTCCTATTTAAATTTTTTTATTGGTGCTGTTTAAGAAATTGTAATGCAATATGAGAACTTGTTTCACCTACATATGTTTTTTCCTATTAATTTTAATATTAGTTTGGAGAGAACTGTACTCAGCTTTTAAATTACAGGAAATTACCAAAATAAAAAAATATTCACAAGTTGGAGGATAACTGAGAAAGTTGGTAAAGTATAGCTGTACACTGAAACTGTATTCTCTTCTTAGCTGTTGAGATTCTCCTGGTCAGCAGGGTCCACATGAAAAATCTAAAACTATGTTGTGACTGGTTTCTCTAGACCAAATGAGACACTAACTCTCCCTTCTGCAGCAGCAGTAGTACAATAAACATGTGTGGGATATGCCAAGACTTGCAATCTTTTTTCAGTCTAAAAGATTAAATCTTGTGTGGGGAATGGTGTAGTTTATTTAAGGAGCAATTACTTCAGCTTCTGCCATCTACTTTACTCAAAAGGAATAATTGATTCCTTTTCTCTTGGTGCGAGTCTTGCTATTCAGAATGACATTTTCAAAATTTTCATAATGCAAATTCTGGATTTCTTCATCGTTAAGCTGAAAAGATAACTGCACCTCAGCTGTCTAAGAAAGGTCACAGAGAGTTGAATCACATATTTCTTTTCATCTCTCTTCCCCAGTCATTTTACAAGCCCACATCCTCCCCAGCTGAGTACGGCAGCAGCAGGTGCCCTTGCTGCACTGAGAGACAGGACCATGCTTTAGAATTCAGGCTTTTGGTCATCTCTGCCCTGAAGGGGGACTGCATCCCATGAACACTGAAGGCTTCTAAACACTATGCACCAATGACTTATTCAGGCCTTGTACGTGAAAAACCTAATGTCTTCTTGCCTGTGCAGTAGTTATTCATGAGAACAGATTTGCCTTTAAAAAAAACCAACAAACTGCTAATGCTGTGTGACCTCTGAATTGGAGTAAACATTTAAAAGTGCATTAAAAATCAGGACAAAACCAACTTGTGAAATAGAGGTTCTTTCTGTATGTAGTGAAATACTGGTTGATGATGTTGTAAGAAGGTAGTGATGTGAGATGGGTGTTTCTTGTTTTGCTGGTGATGTGTCCTTGTGCATTGCATAGCTGTATTTTTATTGTGTTCATGCTCTTATTTTACTTCAAGAAACATAATGGTCACTTTTCTCAGGTTCTATGAAAAAAAATTACGCAGATGCTCCTAGAATAAATTTTAAAGATAGAGACTATGAAAATAAAATTAGAATTAATATCTTGCAAGTTTGTACTGGACAGGAGTTATGAAGATATAATTCTCTCTCTTGATGGTGACTTTTAATACAGAGGAGTTTGTAACAAAACCAAATTCCTGTTAAATTCAAATTACCATTTCTGCACAGTTTCAGGGACACAAGGGCTTTTTAAAAGTTATTGAAGATCAGTTTACCTTCAGAAAGGTAACAGTGTGCATCACAACATCAGTAGAAAGCCGTAAATTCTACTGCCTGGTCAAAACTACTCACTTTTCTGGCATGTTGAACAATTTGAAGAAAACAAGCTTTTCTTGCAAAATAATATCTTATCAGGTGATTTTCTTCTAAATTTACCTGGAAATCTACAGTGCCAGCTTCTGGCTGCCCTCTGTTGACACAGCAGGCTAGGATGGTTCTAACCCTGTTCATGGGCAAACTTCAGTGGGAATTAAGATCTTCCATTAAGATCTGAAAGATTATAGTAGGGAAATGCTTGTGTTTATCATAAATCAAATAGAATACAACAGTATTTTGCAAGATAAGATTTAGGGTATAATTTATTCGGATGATGAAAGCATGAAACTGAAGGATTAGTTTGGTCACGCTCCAAGATCCACAGTAGATTGGAAGAATCCAAGAAGTGTGGTATGTTCATGAAACATGTAAAAGGATTTTTGTACTCTTTGGCTAACAAGTGTGACAGGTGCAGTATGTTCTAATTGCTCAGAATTACACTGTTTGAGTTCCTCTTTCTTGTTTTATTACTATCATATGCCAAGCCTCTAAATGCATTCACACTTCTAGTGATAATAAAACATGAAATTGTCAGTGTTTGTTTCTTACGTGTATCCATGCGTGTGAATGTGAATATGTAGCATGTGCATCATACTAGCTTCGATTGCAGTGTAGGTTCAGAACTGCCAAGTACTGTCTTTTGATTGAGAATTGGATGCATTGTGCAATGTAACAGCATTGCATATGTGCAAAATGTTTATTTTTGCTGACTTCGTATTTACTGTGGAAGTTTGAAACATTTATTCCTTTCCCTTTTTTTTCCCAACTTTTTTTTTTTTTTGGAGTAATCTAAAAATAAATCATTGCAGGGCTTGTTTTAGGTTTTACAGATACTGAAACATTATTAGGTACATGTAAGTAACTGATCCACCTTTAATTTCTGCTAAGCTAGTAGTTTTTCATCAGTCCCTGTCCATTTTCTTCTGAACAGAGGGGTATCTGGATTACAGAATTACCAAGCACTGTTGTAAAAAGTGGGAAGGGCTGCCTGTGACAGCATTAGGTGCTCTAAGGAAAAGCAGACAGTATTTTACTGACATCTGATTGTTCAGTTACAATAATAGCTTTCATGTCTGCAACAGTACAGTGCCAAGTCTTGTAGAACATATGCATTGAAAGTGGTTTTATGATAGATGAAATAAGCTCTGAGAATCCGTACTCCGTAAGGCTGGATTCCATTAAATGAAATGTGCAGTTTATTCAAGACTAACAACTTTCTTTTATGCTTTGGAGAGGCTGAAAACAGGAAAAAAAAAAAGTGCTAAGATTGCGAGTGTTCACTGACATGGAGGTTGAGTGAGTCCATCGAAATGAACTCAAAGTTCTTTGGAACAGCACATTGTTAATGGTCAAAACTATATAGGATTAGGCCTGCAAAAGATTTGGCTTTATGTAATTAAAAGGTGTCAAGCCACTTATCTGGAGCTAAGAGAATTAAATTAATGAAAGGCAGTGAAATCAGGTCTCCACTGAGTACGGGCATCCACTGATCAATACAGCATGTTAGCAAGAGCTGGGGAGGGATCTGTTTGGAATGCTAATGGCCAGCAGCCCACTGGAAACAACCACCACCAGCTGGGGAGCTGCTCCTGTGTCCTCATGTGCCCGGTGCAGCCCGGGGCCGCCGAGCCAAGAGGGCTGGCTGAGCCTCTCCTGACTGCTGCTAAGCTGTGTGCAGGGAATGGCACAGAGGTGCTGGTGAGATGTGGGTTGTTGGCCCGGGGTTCATGGTTTCAGTAAGGCCCTTTTCCAAGTGGGGAATGCCTTTGTCTGAATGAGACTCGGAGAATATTATCTGTATGGTCTCAGCCAGATGTAAAGGGCAATTGCCATGAGTGGTCAGCAATTGCTGCCAGCCCAAGGAACTGAGGCTTTTACTAGGACTGCTATAGTTTCACATTAAATTTATTTAAAAAAAAAAAAAAAAAGAAAAAGCTTAAGACTATCTGAAGGCTTATAGCCTGTGTGCCATAGGGGGAAGTACGTGTGAATTGAGTTATGCAGCTCAAGATTTTCTCCTGTTTTCATACAGTGAAGTAGAATCTGATTATTAAACTGCTTATGCAAAATGCTGCTGCAACTGAGCAGTCCCTTGCAGAGGCCATTGTGAAGGGATTTCCCAGTTTGTGAAGGAAATCAGAACTCTTGAAAGGGACATGGAGTAAACTGAGGGAATGATCTTTTAGAAAGTTCATGCCTGAAAAAGGCATGTCATAGCCATGTGTCTTGCAGCGAGTTTGTCAGCTGTATTACAGAAGTCTAAAATTAGAGACAGCAGTG
This sequence comes from Ifrita kowaldi, assembly GCA_013398055.1. Lineage (NCBI taxonomy): Eukaryota > Metazoa > Chordata > Aves > Passeriformes > Cinclosomatidae > Ifrita > Ifrita kowaldi. Next base: position 568,579 of record VZRS01009720.1, read on the forward strand.
TTAATAGTGAAAGTTATAGCCAGCAAGGGTTAGATAGTTTTTAACTGAGTATGTAAAAAAAAAAAAAGATGATTCAGTATCATCACAAAGCTTTAATGCCAATTAGCTGCTCAATTATATTGATTGGAAGTAAATTAAGAAATAAGATGACAATGGAAGTGACAATACACCTGGAAGTTCCAGCAGAGATAAGCAAAAGGAAGGTTTTGTATTTGTGGGTTTTTTTGGTGTTAGAGTAACTGGCAGGTTATTTTTTATTTTTGCCCAAGGTAGGTGGTAGGAGGAACAAGATTTTTTTGCCTGGGTGGTGACAGCTCTGGTTCATAAAGAGCCTGAGGTTCACATTGGAGCATGTCAGTTCAATTGTTCTGAAAAATATGAATAAAAGAATTATCTTCACTGTATTTTTATTGCTCTTGTAGCTAGAGATGAGTACAACAGTCTCTCTTTTAGATCAGTCATCTGAACAGAATGCTGCTTGTTTTAAATTGTTCAAGTTCAGGAACTCTTCAGAAGTGTGTAGGTACTTGTTCTCTAAATATTTCAACATTTTTCATTTTGTACTTTTATGTGAAGCTATTTTTAAAGAACGTGCCAGTGTCTTTGCAGGGAGCAATAATAAAAATAATAGTGAAGAATTACAAGAAGTATCATTCCAGTGCAGGTCTGGGAGTAAGAAACTTGTGACATTTAATCTCAGTACTAGAACTAATCCTTCTATGGCATTTGCTTCTCATAGGAGTCTCCTAATTTTATTAATACAAGAATTGTTTTTATTGCTAACACTCAGGCAGCAATCTTCAGGTTTTAGCAGTTACTCCTCGTGCCTCACTGGAGCCGCTCCACAGGGAGGGGTGTTAGTTTTCTTCACTCAGTCAAGGACATGCTGTGATTGCTGGGGCTTGGATTCTGGAAAAATCCTGAAGTCTTTGGTCCATTGTGCTTATGACTTGAGCTATGCACATGCACACACTGCCTGTAACTGTGTGCATGTGTTTTGGTAAGGGTTACTTAGGAGGAGAATGGAAAAGGCTAAATCCAACTTACTTTAATGTCAGTGTCAACCAAATGCTAGTTCCAGCAAATAGTAATCAACAAAGGGTTATCCCAGATTTATTCTTTTAAAACTATCTGTGAGGTTAAACGACCAGTTGGTTCAAGAGACTGATTGCCTTTATCAGAGTGTTCCATAGGAATGGACTGTTGAGATAAATGCTGTTAATTAAATACCAATCCTTTTCTCCATTGTGCAGAAACAGCCTCGCCACTCGTCCCTCTCCTAATCTTGTTATAGCATTCCCCTGATAGGTCTCATTAGATTGTCTTGTTAGCTGATACAGAGTATTTTTTACAGCAGAACAGACAGAAAAGTTAATGAGTTATAATGTGTCTCAACTACTAATGTTTTCTTTTCTCTTATTTATTCACTTTTGTTCACTGCCATCATCTACTTCCTTTTGTTCTGTTGCCCAAACAAAAGCCATGTGTGAAAACAGTAATTTATTTACTTTGATTAGTTTTTATTTAATCTGTCATGGTTTATTGGATTTAATTACTTTTAAATCATTAACTTAAACTGAACGACGTGATGGGGAGAGAAAAGCCCTGAGTGTGTTGTACAGTGGGAATGGGACATGCCATGTACTAGTTTCTGGTTTGCTTTGATTGAGAATACCATCTATTTTGTCAGGAGAATTTATGGAAATATTGTTGCCTTTAATTGCAGATGTGGCATCTTCTCAGTTTCTCTCTGTGACTTTCTGAGAAAGTCAGCTGCAGAGCAGACTTTCAGTCACTTGAGAGACTCAGAAGACAAAGGCCTCTTGAAAAATGACTGTTTGTAAAAAGGAACACTTGTATAAAGTAGCTTCAGTATTTGGAGTTGTCCATGACTGTGCTAATTGAGTTCACTAGATGGCTTGTGAAAGGTGAGTTTAAGTAAAAGTGGCATGAGTGGTACAGTAGTCTTGTTAACAAGAGATTTATGAATTGCTACCCATCAATGACTCAGTTAATTTCTCTGGTACCTATGAAACTCTTTTGTTGCCTGAAGTGTTGCTTAGTGCTGTTGGTGTGTGATGTTGCTTTAAAGATCCGTCGCTGGCCTCCGAGACCTTAAATTAGCACATAAGGTGAGGTGCTTGATTGTTGTAATTGAGGCCTTGTTTCAAATGCTCACCTTCACTTTTTGTGAAGGACATCTTGAATATTGTCTGATTAACTGGAGACCAATACTGTTTTGGACTTTGCAGAATGATTCCAGCACCCTTCAGAAGATAAGGATCTCCCATTTTCCTGTTTCTCAAAAATCACAGTAGCAGAGGTACATGCCACTGCTGAGCTCTTTTCTGTCTGGTACTCACTCTCTACTTTTCAATCTTCTAAGGTATCCTTTTGCTTTTGAGCCTTGGTTAAAAATTCTTAGGAGTCAGAGTCTGGAGATTGTCTCTTCTTCCTTGTTAGAAATCTTTCAATGAAGTGAATGTATCCTAAGAAGGTGATGTCAGCTAAATTGATATTCTCCACCAAAGACAGATAGCAATGTGGGGTGCAGCATCAGGTGCGCAACTCATCTGTCCTGGCTTCCAAATCATCTTCCTTTTTCAAATGTAATTTTATTCTCCTGTCTTTTTTGCTCCATATTGTGCACTTGATAAATCCCCAGCTAGAGCTGGCTCTCTGAGGAGGAGTATTGGTGGAAAAAATGATGGCACTCTTTAGGCAACACCGCATGTTCCCATTTATTCTTTACTCTTCCGTGGAGATGGTTTTATTCCATTTGGAGCTGCTGCTCTAAGCTTTCTACTACAGCATTTGTAAATACATCCGTGACACTGGCTCACTGTTCAAAGAGGGAAGGATGAGCGTGTCCTCGGAGAACAGCGTTGGGAGTCTTTGCCAAAGAGCTGTAAGATTTAAGGAGCGACGGCTGATTGCTTGGCAGATGAAAAGTGGGTGGGCTGATTCAAGTGTGGGTGCTGGCACGAAAGAAGAAATAAAGCTGAGAATAAGTACAGGAAACAAGTGTGCAGGTAGGAGGAACAGGGGAACTGTTTACTCAGCAACCTAATAGCTCTTTCAGCTCAGGCAGAGCAGAATCAGTGATATTGGTGATTTTTGCTTAACTGGTCAAGCACTGTAAGTTTACTGCCCAAGCCTTTTTAAAATATAAAATGTGTATGGGTTTGATGGGTGGATTTTAGCATGAATTATCACGTATGGTTTAATTTGAATTAAGAGTATTCATAAAAGCTTTTTATGTGTATGACTAAGTGGTCAACTAGTCTTATTTCTGTTAAATCCTATTTCAGACCAGGCCTTAAGTATCATCTGGCTTCTAGAATGTGTAGTTAGGTTTTTATCTTCTAACAGTTTTGGTTTTTTCTGGATAAAACTTTTGTTTTTTATTTGTTCAGACTTTGTGCATGGGTACAAAGAATGGTAAAGTCTTCATTGAGGCAAATACATCGTCTCTTTTTAGTATATAGTTTTCAGAGATCCAAGTTCAGCAATATACTGTGCAAAAGAGCACTCGATGAAATGGTCTTGAAACACAAGGAGCTGGTAAAGCTGCTTTTTTGTGTAGTGTAATAAGAACAAAAGGCATGACTGATTACTTATATTTTATCCTAAAACACAAAAAGTCAGTCAGTCTTCAAGATATACTTGAACAACAGCCATTCCAGGTTCTGCCTTCTGTAATGTGTGTAGTGTGGACCTGCAGTATGAAAATGGTTCCCATTTCCTTGGTGGGCAGAGCCCTGTGGATATTCTATCTATGAACATATGATGAATTATTCTATGGGAAATAACAAATGTTTTCCTCCAGCCCATATTGGATTTTTAACATGCATCTGCTACTTTACCAACAGCTTCCCATATGCTACCACAAAATAATAACTTGCACATTTTGGTCTTGGAAGCAAATGTTACCTATAGGCCTTGGCTTCTGCCTCCGAGTCCCCGAGAACGGTTATAAAATGTTTGCATAATTAATTTTTTATGGGATACAGCTTTTGTTTATTTAAATGATACAGAATGTCATAATATCCAGGTGTCTGAAACTTCTACCGATGCTAACAACAGAGAATTCACAAGTATTTTAGGCTGAATCCTCCAGGAAAAACTGCAGGATCAGTCACCCGCAGGAATATAGTGAGCAGCCCCTGCTGCTACAGAAGCTATTGCATGAGGACTGAGCATCTGACCACCTGTAATTCCTGAGAGCTGGAGAGTGTTTGGCATCTCCTGTAGACACACACAGGAAAAAATCCTTCCTCTCACCTTGCAGAAGTTCAGTCATTAAATCAAATGGTACTTTCACAGTTAGCTAAGCCCCCATAAAATGTGAGTGGCTAAGTTTTTAAAAAACAATTCTTGCAGTTTTTCAGACCTGCAGGTTAGGAACAGAATAGAGCTGTAGGTTTAGGAGCTGAGAGTTACCCAAATTTTAAACAAGTAGCACTTGAGAATCTATCCGCCCTTTGCTTGTCTGATTAAGTACCGAGTTCTGTACCTCACCCTGTCAATAGAACTGACAATGTCAGCAATGAAAGGAGAGACAGAACCTGTTTTTGCTTTCCAGTCACTGCCAAGAAGAGACATCAAAGGGCAAACCCAAATTTCTTTTGCAAGCCTCTGATCACAGTGGTAAGGTACTAAATGATCCAGTGCAGAGCCAGCATGTTCCTGTGGCTTCTAGACCAGATTCTCTGAGCCTGACCAAACTCCATCTGGGAACAATGGAGTGTCTCCTAATGTCCCCTAATTTTGTCAGAGTTTTCTGTATGATTTACCTCAGAAGTATTATTGCCACTTACAGAGGGAGTAGCTTTAAGCTCTTGGTGTCTGTTGTGTGAAGCCAGACAACTACATTTGCTTCCACAGTTAACCAAACCTGAATGATTATAGTAAATATAGAAGACTGGGTGTACAATCTGCAGTGCAGTAAAAGAGGATAAAGTGTAATGGCTAAAGGAGAAGTGTGTTGGCTCTTCAAATATCAGCGATGAATAAGTCCAGGGACTTTTACTGCCTGGTTAGTAAAAGTACTTCCATTTGGGAAAGGAGAGGGATTCATATCCTAAATGCTTTTAATCTAAGGGCTAGGAAGATGTTTGATCTTGTCCTATTCTTGCAAGCCTTTTAAGAAGTAAAATAAAGACTTATACTAAATAAAATGAAATTACAAAGAGGGGTAAAAAGAGATAATTACATTAGTGGACAGGTTTTTTTACTTTATCAGTTTCCTTTTATCTTTTTGAGTTTATTACCTCATGGATTTGTTCAGTTTCTTTTTTCCCTTGTGATTTTATCTTTTCTTTGTTGGTTTTCTGTATATTTAATTTATAGTGTTACGTTTACATAATGAGCATAATTACATCTAATTATATGTCATCTCTCCACTGAAACCTGTAATTACAGTTATGATGTGTAATGACAGCCATGTTAAATTTACTGGGGGAAAATACGAAGGAAGACCATAGCAAATTCATCTAAAAATGAAATTATATTGAAATACAATCCCCCTCCCCCAAACAGGAGACATTAGATGCAACCAGTTGAATTGTTACTAATCAGACAATAGTATTTCAATACTGTTGTCATAGTATAATCACTAAGTAATAGTGATTTCAATAGTATTCACTTTTTTTTTTTAACATGGAGAAATCTTGTTCAGTTTCTTTTTCAGATTTTGCTTTCTCTGATTCAGAGACTAAATTTTAGGATTTTCCCCTGGCCAATAGTTATGCAAGGTTTTGTCTAAGCATTTCACTTATGATGTGCAATTAGGTTAAACCAGAGAATTAAAAAGCTGCACACTGTGTGAGAAGTACAGAAATAGATACAGATTAAAGGAGATCTTTTGTATCTTAAAATCTTCTACATTTTAAGAAGTAAGGCTTTAGCAGTAGTAAATATTTAATCAACAACCCCAAACTTCACTTTAAACCCAGAAATCACTGCCTTTATTATCCAGATGGAAGAAGGCTGTAATCAAAGACACAGACTGTAATTTTAGAAGTTGATTTTTAATGTTGCAAATGCATTATTAATTTTGTAACTGAGAGCCCACTAAAAGGTTAAAAATTTTCTAGTGCTGCTAAAGATGGGATAGGAGATAGATAGACAGATCTATAGCAGCTGTGGGCCTCGACAGAGATTTTTGAATAGAATTCTTTGTTTCTGGGCACTGTGTGATTTCCCTCTCAAGAAGGTGAAGGACAGAACTGAGTGACTCCCTGAGTTCGTGCTGAAGGCTGAATGTCTCACTGAAATGAGCGTCTCTTAGCGGGCTCACAGACTCTGGGGCATCACGTGGGCTACTGAAGTACTTGTGTAGCAGCAGAGGCCTCCAGGAGGCCACGGTGCAAAACTTTACAGCCCTCTGTCTGTGGAGAATCCAGAATATACACTGCTTTGGGTCATGGCACAGGGCTTCAGATAAACTTAGGAAAGGTGCTCTGGAAATTCTGGTTAGCAGCCTGTGAAGAGGAATGAGGTAGCGTTTCCAATTCATCTTGGGCATGCTCTGAATACTTAATGGGTGATCCCGTAATTATTCTGGTGACTCATATTTGTATTGTTCTAAGTGATTCATTCTTGGTATGAGATGCAGACCTTTTTCTAATAGAAAATATTCTGAGCGGGCTTTTCTGAGGCTTGAGAAGAAAGTGCAGTAGGCAAGAGATGGGAAAATCCTGACTTTTGGCACATCGGGGTGAGCCCCCCAAAAGGTTCTAACTGTCCTGTGTTGGTAGCTAATCCTTTCAGAAAGCAGCAACAGTTGCTTGCAGTCTTCTAAAGGAAGCTGATCTGGCCCAATGCCACCTTCAAACAACTCCTCTTCTATTGCCTACCGAGAGCCTCTTTTGCCTCATCAGTGCAAGGTCAACGTTTGACCTTGCAGTGAGTTATCTTGTGACAGATAATTTTGTTCACAGTCCATTCTTTCTGCAGTACAGCCTTGTCAATAGCCTCCTCTCTGAAAAAATGCTTCCAGGGATTCATTTTGCAATCACCACCCCATTTATAAATGGGCTTTTTCAGGCAGATGATGGCTGAGCTGAATTCTACCACAGTCAAGCCACATCACTTGTAACATAAAAGGGACTTTCCTCGATAGGCTGGATTTCTGGACTTGTTTATTAAAACACAAGAATTAAATGCTGTACTCCAGTTCCACTCACAAGTTCTTTATGCCCTTCCCCTCCTCTCCCTTTCAGTCATTCACTGTAGCAGACTCTTTTGCGTAACTGCCAGCAGCACACGTTTTCCAGCTGTACAAATGAAATGGAAACCACTGAGCACAGCTGAATCAGAGGCATGATTAAATATATCACAAACTACCAGGAATAGGAAGAACATGCCATGAAGGCGTCGTATATCACAGCCCATGTCAGGGAAAAGAATCTGTCAACTGATTCTATGTTAGTGCCATGATAAATTGGTGCTTACCTACATGTGTGCATGTGTAGAGCTTTGTAAATACATGGAAGGAAAGTTAAATGCCTGTGCAGACCTCTTGAGCTATTGCTCTGAAGTTAGCAAATTACTTGGCTCAAAGTATCTTTCTTGCAAATGAAGTCTGAAAGCTGTTTATGTTTGACTGAAATACCATAATGGAGAACAAATAAATGACACACTTAATTACATCTGTGGAATTCAATAAAACACACTGCTAGAACATATGCATAAGTGTTGCAGCAGAGTTTTGTTTTCTGAGTAATTAATTGCTTTATTTATTATTCATAAAAACACACAAAATGGTACTTGGTGTATCAGTTATTTTTTGTCCTTAGCATATTTTTATTTCCTCTGAATCAAGATTTGTTGAAAGAACTTCTATCCATTGATATTTTCAGGACACACTTTCTGAGCAGCCCCCAAGTATTTGATATGGTTCTTAGTTTTCTACTTTTTTTAGGGTTCTGCCACTGAGTACATGCATGTACAGTTAAAACATCTGCTTTGGAGTACCTCTGAACCTGTCCTTTGTAAGCATGGCATCTGGGATTGACTTCCTTACCTCCATCTGAAAACACTGAGCTGGGAGTATGACAGGAAAGCCGAAGTAGCAAGACAGCAATTTATTATTTGTGATGTTTTGTCTCTGCAGTGACTGTGCAGCAACCCTGAGCCTAAGCAGTTGAAGCAGTTGGGTCTTTCTAGGTTCTTTGGGAAGCAAGTGAGTCAGGGTTAGAAGGGACATTTGGGATTTCCTCTTGCCAGCTGTTCATTTCTGTACTCCATGTGCTGATAGACTGTTTCCTAGAACAGTCTCCATACTGTTTCCCTGCAGATGACTTTACTCATCCCAGTGTAGGCAACAATATAAAGCTGCATTGTTTACACTCAGTGAGGAGTACGTGGGCACCAGGCTACACTGTTGATACACATTACGTGAATCTAGGTGGGCTGTTAATTGAGAAATAGTAAATTGAACATCGTGAAGTTCTAGTCAGAAAGGAGTTAAGGGTAATTCTCAGAAAAAAGCAGGAGGAAGCAACTTCATGGCCTCAGTGAATTCTTGGAAAGGAATCAGGCAAATCGAAAGAAGGATGAGGTTGCAGCAAGCTGTATTTCTTCTTGAATGTAGCTGCATGAAGGGCTCAAGCTGTGGCTGAGAGCCACAGAGAACCAAGCAGACTTGGAGAGAGCTGTGAGTGATGTAGCAGAGTAGAGGAAAAGCCTTAAGGCCATCGTAGAACACTGTGCTGTCATTCTCGCTGAACCATGGGCTCCCCAAGATGATGCAGTGTGGACCTTCTGCTTCCCTCTCACAGTAGGAGCTATCACAGGGAACTGTGATCTTGGGAAGTCACAAGGAAGGATCCGTGTTGACTACAAGGATACAAATAATGTTTTCTGTTCTTTTGCTTCCAAAGCTGCAAATCTGAGGAAGGAGGAGAGCACCAAGGCTGATTCCTTTCTCCTGTCTTCTTTTCTTCCCCTCTCTTCCTGTTACTCGCCATATCCTAGCAGCCAGACTTCAGCTAGAACGGCTCCAGAGGGAGCAGTAAGATGTGGCCATTTAAATACCAGGGATGTGTTCTGGTTAGGAATGCTTAGTTCAGCAGTAGAAACAGTATCAGAAGGTAAGCTCTGGATGATTTGATGTTGTCCCTCACTGCCCGTTGTTTAATTTATCCATATTGTCTGTTTCAGGACAATGCATCTCAGCCATTGTCTACAAGTGGAAAAGCAAAGAAATATTATTGAACCTGTATTGTCAGTTCCATGATGAACTCCCAAATAATCTTAATAAAGTTCTTCTTTTATACTTCTCGGTAGTAAAGTTGAGTTTTCCATGCAATTATTTTATAATAAAACAAAGCTTTTTTACAAATGTTTATCACACTGAAGTTTTCTCAGATGGCTACAGAATGTATTTGACATGTCAAGCTCAAAATGGTGTTGATACTATCTAGGAGAAAATCCAAAGTACTTTGAAGCTGATGATGGAGTTTTCAATATGCTCACTGACTGCTAGGACCCTGACAGATATGTTTTCTTTGTGTGAGTTTCAGAAATAGTTAATTAATGTCATTAATGCAATTTGATGTTACCTTTGCTGCCTTTGACTGAAAGCTGATCTGAAATTTGACAGAAATGAAATATCACGAGATAGCTACAGAAAGACCAGGAACGAGTAAAAATGTAATGCCAAGTACGTAGTTCATGTGATTGATTAAAAGGCAATTAAAAAATCTGTAGGCAACCAGGAAATTGGAAATGCAAGTTAAAATAGGAGGAATGGACACGAAAATCAACAAAACCACATGGAAATTTTCATGCACCTCTGTGACTTTAAAGTAGATATGAACACTTTTGCAATAAGATCTTATGATTTGTGCAAGACTTGCACAAAAAAGTGGCAATTTAAATGTTGACTTTAGAGCAAGGGAATGTTTTCTTTGTCCACTATATGACCACAGTTACCTGTTGTATTTTTAATGACAACTTTGTGCCAAAAGGGTAGTTTATTCCTGTGGTTATTTTTTCAGAGAATAATTATTTATGTGGAAGCAAACTAGGGAACATTTTCAATTCTTTAAGTAAAAGTCACTAAGTACGTCTGATCCATTTTAAAAATCAATTTTCTTTCATTCCAGGTTTCTTGTACTTGAGACAATTGCATTTTTTGTCATGATGGCTCAGGGTGACTTCAGGCTGACAAATCTTTCAAAATGACAGGGTGCGCTTGGTGCTCTGAGGACATAAAATGGGTTCTGTCTATCAGAATCTTTAGAGAATTATATATATGGTGGAAGCCATGTCAGAATTTATCTCAGTCAAAGCTAATATTAAAATCACTGTCAGTTTCCAGGTGCCTCTCCTGTCTTGGAAAGTGTTGCAATTGGTTAACATAGTCATGTTTATTGATGTCAACTTTTGATGGATTGTGTGAGTAAAAGGAGGAAGAAAAATATTTGGTGTCCATTGTACCAAACATCCACATTTCAGTGAACTATGGAAAAGTATCTATGGGCAAAGTGTGTGATGTTGTACAGTGTTGCTTGTTACAGCACTGTATATGAAATATAAATGTTCTTTTTGCATTGTAATTCTTGAGGTGAATTTCCCTGGAGGAAAAGATAACTGTATAGCCATAAACTAGAATTTAGTTTTCCTGATAGATGTACCGAGTTCCATTTGGTAACAAAGACAAGAGCAGATGTGAGTAGCAAACTTTCCTCATCCACAGATATTCCAGCATAAATTTGCTGTAGCCACAGTCGTCAGAGAATTCACCTCATGTGTTGACTCATTTAACCTTTGTGGAATGAGAACCCCTGAATTCAGTTCCAGTACTGACTTGTACAATGATGAGGTCAGAGCCTAAGAAGGGAGGAAGAACATGGGCTTGGAGGAAGTTTGCAAGAGACAGAATGAGAATCTGAAGTCTGTTTCACGGAAACTCAAAGCTGCTTCTCGGCTTGTTAGAGGGAATGAACAAATTTCACTTTCCAGTGTGCACAAAAAAGCAGAGTCAACATGAGAATATCTTACACATGCACAAGCATTGCTCGGGGAGCTCATGCATCAATGGGATTATGGGTGTAATACCTGGATTTACATCTCTTTCTTTATGCAATTCTTGCTTATGTCAATAGGCTAAATCTGGTACATGCCAGCAAGGAGGAAACTTATTTCTATTACCACATATAGTGTATTGTTTTGAAGAGCTCTCTTTTTTGTGTATGTCAAAATGAATTAAACTCATATAAAAGTTAGAATCCATATTCATAGCAATTACATTCTCAACATCAATTACCTCTACCAACACTGAAGTAGGTTCAGCTAGGGAAGAAATATATTTCCAGCAATACCTGAAGCCCATTTTAGGAGTTATGTGTTGGAGTAGGATGTTGCATTTGGAAGGTGTGATTTGATTTCAACATAGAAGACAACTAAAGGGACATTAAGTCAGTAAGGATGTGTTTTTACTGTGAAAAGGTTTCACTGCATTCATCCCCAGTGACTTTATAGGGCTGCCCATACAGCTCTGGTGGAAGGAATGTCTCAGGTTGTTGTGACTGTTGAAGGATAAACTGGTTTTCAACAAACAGGAGTCTTTGAAACTCAGTAGCCATCAGAGCTGAGAATGGCACAGTGCATCTCCAGCATCCTTGTCAAAAACAGAGAACAGCATTCACTGTGGTGAAAGGTAGCAAGAGGGGAGGGTTGTACCAATGAGATGCTCCAAAATATGTCTGGTCGCCACACCGGAGCACAAGTGCACATCTAGGTACAGTCATACTTCAGAAAGATTATGAGAAATGGCAAAAAATACAGAGATGAAGAATTTTTTCTACACTGAGAGGAATTTTGAGCAAAACTGGAACAGTGATGAGCACATGAACATGAGCATTGCATTTTGTGGAAAGGATATGTAAGTTTTCTGAGAGTTACTTTCTGTGCTGAAGTTAAGTGCATTTTAACATGTCTGCTATAAAAAGCCATCATAATCCAATTTGTATAATGAGTTCATTGTTAAATGCTAATAATTATTAGTGTTAAAAAAAAAGTCTGACAATTACCCAGTAGTAAGAACTCTGTACAAAGAGCAGAATTTCCATTCTTGTTTATTTCCATCATTCACTTGTTCAACTTTGAAAGAATGGCCCTCTCTTTCATTGGAGAAGTGTCCTCTCTTTTTTGTGGGAAGGTATGTCAGCACGATCTATGTAAAGAGAGACACCTTCCAAGTGAGCATGTGTAGTTTTGCTACTTTATAAATGTAAGTTCTCAAATATTGAACCATATATTGCCTTAAATTGGTGTGAAATTGCTCCAGTCTTAGAATGGGTAAGGAAGAAAAAAACTGAGCCCAGATATATATCACCAGTGAACTCTGCAGTCTTAATTGGTAAACAATAGAGCTGTAACTATTTTGTTTTGATTATATTCACTAACGGAGTAATTATCATTTTAATTGATATGTATGAACAGGTGCTTACACTGAAAGCAGTTTCAAACTGGGATGCGTTATGCTTGAAAAGTAGCCTGGGTGATTGTTCTCATTAGCCAAACAGATGGCTGGACGTTTGCCTGCCATTTTATGGAGAGAGAATTATAATCTGACAATATTTTACATAGTATGAAATATTTATAAATCAATAAAAGATTAAATTTATGCTCGGTATTAGTGTAAAGTAAATGCAACTGACATGCTGGGGAATGGCGTCTCCATGATAAATATCAAGCTACTGTTCTAATTACCTCTTTTGGAGGGTTTACTTTCAAGTGCAATGAGGCTGGAGCATTGGCATGCTCAGGAGTGTGTGGAAGCAGACCTTATTTTAAATGATGGATTTTAGTGTCCTTCTCTGGACACCCTACATCTATCTGCTTCATTCTCATCTATTGCCTGGTTTTAAAAAACCTTAGGGCTTCTTAGGAGAAGTCTTGCTGTGCATCTCTGAATGTTAATTTGCTGCACTCTGAATGTTGGCTTTATATTTTAGCCTTGTTGCAAATGAGATTGTGTGGGGATTTCAAAATATTTAATCTGAATTTACTTTTATATTTGAGAATCCTCTTCAATTATACTCTGTACACTTTAAGATAGTTCTCTGCTATTTGGAATAGTTGTGACAGATATATTGTGCTCTCTTGTCTGGATAGCAATGTGGTTCTGATAGTATTCACTCCAGCATAATTTGAACTTCCTCTCAATTTGTTACTGTTCTTGGCACTGCAAAAAATTCTGATTTTGAAAACTTCTATTTTATGTCAAAATGAATGTTTGTGTGGGACTTTTGCTCCCAAAAAATAGAGAAAGAAGATATAATCTGTAAAAAAAGTAAAGGCAGTCACTTCCAATTTTGGAGTGACAGAACAGAAACATTAGCGTTGTCTTCCCATGTTGCCCTGAGTTCCATACACACTGGGCTAATAACTGCTTTTTGGTGTACACGTTTTCTAGTCTTGGTTCTGAATCCAACAGTTCTTTTCCAGTGAGACTCACTGAACGTTGTAAAGTCTTCTGAGAAGTCTGGCTTCCAACCAAAACCAATCAACACCTAAAATAATAAATCTCAGAAATCTGCGTGTTAATATGCAGAGTTTGCTTGCTACTTTATAGTTTTACAGTTAACAAGGTATTTTAGCTACAGCTGGTTCGGTGGTGGCCAAGCACCTGTTAAGACTTTCAGGTATGATCTCCTGCTATGCAATGCTGCACCAGAATGAATCTTCTTTATTTGGCACTGTAATGCTTTCCAGAATGTTGACTGCAGAATCTGAAAGAGAAACACATGACCAGCTTGAGGGATCAGCAGTAGCACTTCACAAACTTCAGAGTTCTTGATGTATTGCTTTAATGTAGTGTTCCCATTAATAAATGGGAATAACCCTAACCCTAGGGAATTATGATACTGTGGCATGAACAGAAAACTAAGAAAAAGTAATTCATTGCACAAAATGTTTTGAAGTCCTGGTAGCAATTTCTTTTAACATTCAAATGCTGTAAAAGCTCACAATTTAAATATCCGATTATGGCTGCAAACCTGGAAATACGTTTTGGGGGAGGTAGGAGGGCTTTTGCTTAGCACTGGCACCAAAACGAAGCTGTAGCCACCTCTCCTTTTTAGCCCCTCCTCCTTTTCATACCTCCATAGCCACATGATGAGCCTTTTTGCTTTAGACTTTATTTCAGCCTTGGCATCCAGATGAAACTGCAGCCACACATAAAGCCATGCTAGCACAAAAGCTCGGAGTGTCATGGAGTAGGTGGAATGTTTGGGACTGGAGAAAGGCAGGACTTCTCTTGGTAACAACAATTGCTTTTGCTGCCTTAAAATATTTACACTCCTGCTGTTCTTGGAGTCCTTCGAGTACCAGGCTTGGTACTGCCCCATCTGGGGAGCCCTTCTCTGCAGCACGCAGTACCCGGTCAGACGTACTGCAGAGTGCCGTCCCTGTGCACCAGGTGTTACTCTGTTAAAGAGGCGGCTGTGAAATTCAGATGCTGCTTAGCTGAATAAAAATGATTTTTAGCGTTTTCTTGTTTTCTGCCCTCTATGGGATAATGTCCTGTGCATACAGCTTCCAGTTATTATCTGTAGCTGAACTTGTGCACTCTATATTCTGGCTGAGCACTTGAAGCTAAGATGCAGAATCTTTCGCTGCAGACAGACTGTAATGCACAATGCATCTAAAACTGCCTCCCCCTTGGTCCTGTGGGGCCAAGTGATAAGGCATTTCATGCTAACCAGTGAAGACATTTTTGGTGCTGAACAGCATTCCTCTTTGTTTGCTAGTGCCAGGGGCTTCGGAACAGTAAATAACATCAACAGATTTTCTCATGTTTTAGCCATATTGCTCTGTAAGCCAAAGACAAGGCAAAAGGCAAAACTAAAAATGAGTTGTTTCAGTCAAAATATGATGAACACCACACTTCTCTGAAACTCAGTTACAAATCATTCTGTCAACAAACTGAAATCGGTTGGCCTTCCAAAGGGGGTGGTCACCATGGTAACAAAGGATACCAGACACTTCATTTTCCCCAAACCTTTATTCATGTCATAAATGGAGTGGGAGCCCATCCTTCTTTTACTGAGGGAACAGGAAAAATATTTTCATTGGTTCTTGTTATCTGCTGAAAAATCCTCACAAAGTTGCACGTTACTGGACAGTGTTTGCTGGAACAGGTGCTCGTACAGATCCTGTATGCAGAGACTTCAGTTGACTATGAGTTGAGACCCAACTTGGTAAAGCATTGAAATCATCCATAAAGGCTGATGAATTGCCTGGGGAAGTGAGAGGAGAAGAGAGGGAGAAGGGAAGGTTTGGTACTGCTGGCATACGAGTGCTGGAAGATAAAAGCAGACTTTCTCCAAAGCTAGTTTTATTTATTTCCCATGGTGAATTTATCATATTTCAAGGGCCCAGAGCTCATAAACACACACCTGGCTCTTGAGATGCAATTTGTGTATTGAAGCCTCTTGTTGTGAGGTTCCTGCGCTGGAATAGGCAAAGTTGTTCTATTCTTATTGTACACGCAGTCAGTTCGTTCTTAATTTAATTTTATAAGCATCACCACGTATTTTGTCTGCAGCTCTGGTAGGCCATCTGGAGCAGTCTTTTTTCCTTCTTTTACCTTTATTAATTTCACATGGAATAGTAGCCCTTCACTTCATAGTTCAATTATACTGGATAATGTAATGAACCAGAATGAGTCAGTTCAAACTGAAAAGGGATCTTGACTCATGCTTCGGGATCTTGACCATACCTCAGGAAGAAAGACAGGGCTGAGCACTGATTTTGACTGAAATACTTCAGCAGAGTCTTTCATTGCAGTAGGGCACAAAGCTGGAGTAAAAATAGATAAAAAAACCAGTTGCCTCTTTTTTTCCCTTCCATTTCTCCCCCATTATTGTTCCCTGGTACTGCTTTATGAAGAGATTTCTTTTCTCAGATCTATTTTGCAAAGCTGTTCTCTGCCTGGCCCCAAGCAATGGCTGGAGACAGTTCCTGATGGCCTTACTTTATCATGCTATGTATATGTATTTTTTGGGAACTATTGTGGTACCAGAAGACTTTGATTAAGAAAACAAGATTTCTAAAAGCACCCAGCTGACTTTCCCTCTTGACTTTCCCTTTCACTAGCTGTTGCCTTTATAGAGAGAGTGTATTGTTTAGCATCAGAAATTTGAGACTAAATAATTAAAACAACCATTTTAATTCCAAGATTCAGAGATAGTTTTGAAAACCAGCATTGTTTCAAAGTTAGTTTTAGAGATTTTTTTTCTAAATCCATTTTATATGCAATAGTTTTACTAAAACCAATAGATTTACTACAAAAATAAACTTAAGGTACTCTTTTATAATGTGATCTTCATTATGCATCCTGTCTTTATTTTTCATAGTGTGATGTAATGGGATTTTCTTTCTTTCTGTTCTTCTTGCTCTTTTTTACATGATTCTGTGATAAAACATTGCGCTTGAGGTTTCTTGTTTGCTGTGCTTAATTACAATATAGACTTTAAATTGAGAGTATGGTATTTCAGCTTAAAAAGAAAAATAAGGGTGTAGATACATAATAACCTGTAAATTGTTATCTGTTTTAAAAAGAGAAAGGAAACATTAAGCAGGAGAAACTTCCATCCAACCAAAGGAAAACACTGGCACAAGAAAGTTGATCACTTAAAAAAGAAGGTCAGGTAATTCCATTCCAATATTTATCTGAACCACAAAACTCAAAAGTTTGGAATATTTTAGGAGGGAAAGTGTCCCAACTCTTGTCTGTCATTCCTGGGCTTTGCCATCCCTACTGATTGCTCCTTTCACTTTGGAAGCTACTAATTTTTGATGCTGCTCAGGGCATTTGGGATGCTTTCAACTCTGTGCTTTAGTCCTGTAGTCTCTTTTGCATATGTAGCAAGTAGGCCCTGGTGACCATATTCAGAATTCTAAAAAAGACTCATTGTTGGCCACATACATCAGTGATAGCAAGAGCAGCTTTCATATCCTTAATCTTTAAACTTTTCAGAGTACACGGAAATAGTTCCTGCATGCATGTAAATACCCAAATCTGGTGAAGACATCCTTTAGGACTGTCTAATGGATCAATTTCACTTTAATTTCTGTTTCTAGGTAGTATGAATTCAGATACAGCATCCTCAAACTTGTTAATTACTTGAACAATCAAGTAAACTTCTTGGTGAATGTTGTTTCCTGTCTGTATTCTTAAATGGTTCTGTCATGATTATTTTCGCTTGGAAAAGTGATTTCTGCTAATGAGGTAATATTTCTAGTGGGATTGCTGTTTTAATTTATTAAGATCCCAACTAATTGCTTTCTTTCATATGCTATTCTAGCAGACTGCATTTTGTGGAAAATATACAATGGAATTTGGATATGTTTAAACAAGTTCTTTTTTTCTGATACGCATAAAATTACTGGCCAAATAGGCTGGGTAGGTCTATGGGTGAGAAACACTGGCACAAGACATGGAGCATTTGATTAAAGAGATTTCAGTTTTTAATATATGCTGCCTGCCTCAGGGTAAAAGCTTTAAAGGAGGTTAAAGGAGAACATGAGCAAAATGCCCACAACCTGAACAACTGTATAAAGGTCAAAACCCATTATGCCACACCACAAGGAGAAAATTTTGGCATTTTGATAATTTACAGAAGATCATGAAATCAGGAGTCTGGTGAGATGGTTTTTATTAAATGATCTTGTGTTGACAGAGAATTTAAGGTTTTAGGTATTTGGGAATTAAAGAATTTTAGGTAGATTGTGAAGTTTAAATAAGGAGGCATTATGGAGGGGGCAAAAATTGGTGGATGCCCAGCAAAGTCTTGGAGTTCATCCGGTTCATTAACTGACAAATATTTGATTATTGATAGGGACAGTGCAAAAATGGAAATTATTCAAACAGCCTTCAATCTGATCCAGAAAAAGCCAATGCTGAGGAAGTTAGGTTGGGTAAGAACTGCTAGAGGAACAGGGAAACAAGGGCTTTCAAGAAGACAGACATATAAAACTTCAAAATCTCCTGGGGGACAGTTTAAGGAAAGTAGAAAGTAAGGTGACCTGCTTTCAAATAGATGACATTAAGAGCATAATTCAAAATTATCCATGTGTGGAAAAAGGATAGCAGAGGAAGATTATTAAACACTAACTTGACTGAATTGTGAACTCCCCACTGGTTTTATGTAGAAAAGAAAATTAGTTAGTTTACTAAGAACAGCTGTAAAAAAGTAACACAGATTTATGGAGAGATACTTAGAAAACTGAGGCTCAAAATTAGACGTGTTTAGCAAGAAACATTAAGGATGACACAAACTACTTCTATGACCACATTAGCAGCAAAAGGAAAATCTTTGGTCTTTTGTATCAGCAGAAAAGAGATTTCTCAGGAGATGGTGTTAAGAAGGCCATTATTCTTAAGGTCTTTTGAAAGAGATAAAATATAAATAGGAACAAAATTAATGCTAACAATAAAAGGAAGCGGTAATTTCCAGTTTGGGAAAGGATTTTGAATTTAGCACTTTAGTTAAAATAGTTAAAAATGTTTTCACGTCAGCCCATGTTCAAGGTACAGTGTTTAAAACCTCTTTGAGTGAACCTCAGGGCCAGGAGTAGCTGTCCTGTGGAAGCCTGTGGAGGGTGGGTAACGCTGAAAGAAGACACAGCTTTCTTCATCTTTAAAAGAGGCCATGGAGGAGAAGGAGAACAATATTATTAATCTGGGCTATTCAATTCCTACATACATTGCTGAAGCACAAAAGTAGAAGTAAATTGGTTGGAGCAGGTTGGAGCAGGACTGCCTTTTGGGATATATCCTCTTAGAATGTGAGTAATTGAAAGTACAGTGGGTACTTTCATTGTGGTACCCACCCCTCAAAAATGTGTAACTTCATAGGAAGCCTTATCTTTTGTATCACACTTCAGATAAACTTGTTCCTTTCACATCTGTCAAAGTTCTGTCTTTGTCTTTTGGTCTATTGCTGGAAATAGCTGGCAACAACCAAGCAATAAAAAAACCTATTTACAAAGAGGACCCAGAAAGCCTTTTATTCTGTTTATGTCCCTGTTTGCCATATAACGTAGGACCAGTAAAAAAATTTGTCAGCAGCCTTAAGGAATACTTCAGCTCGATAAGAGAGGTAATAAATACTAACTCTGGGTCTCTGAGGTTTTGGGGGTTTCTGTTCGTTTTGCTTGGTTGGTTTTTTCAAACGCTGTAGCACAGAGTCCTTAAAATAGAGGTTAGTTTTCTTCTAACAGTCGGAAGAAATCATTGGTTTGATAGAATCAAAAGGACTGCTGACTCTGAAGTAAAGGTCATTGTTTTACTTTGAGAAGTTAGCAAGAGTAAAACAGCACGAAATAGGTCTCAAAATGGGCCTTGGAAAATCTGATGACAACTGAGAACTTGATAGGGTGAAATACTTGTGTCTGATTGACTTATTTTTATTTACTTTTGCTCTCCATTTCCCATGAAAATACAGAGACATTATCTTGAAACACTTAAAAATTACTTTTCTGTGAAATAAGTGCAAAGTTATGTTATGGCTCTGCTTCACATGGGGATGAGAAAGGACACAAGTGAATTTTTGATGGTCAAAGTGGGTGTAACAGCTGCAATTGATAGCAAATGCTTGTTGACTGATACTATAGGCTAGAGCAAGCCCAGGTCAGAGATCCTGTCTGGGAAAACGAGGAAACAGTTGTCCAGAGTAAAACCTCCTGTCTTGGTAGATGTTATTTTTAATGGTAATTTGTGTAAAATTCAGCAGTTGGAACTAAAACACTGCCAGATCTATGGTTTGTTGACATGCATTTAGATGGTTGTCCCAAGTAATTTTGTTAAATTTTTAAATTACATGAGTGCATCCTAATTTTTCCACAGAACCCATAGTCCCTTTTGTGCTCAATGATATATGTGGAAGGCTGGTGGACAACAACATTTGAGCTTAGTTAATTCTGTTTTAGGAAACTGAAAAATCAAGGACAAATATTTTAAACATAAGATAACTGCTAGTCAGTGTTAACTTCTTAATAATGACAATACCTGGAGTAAACACCATTAAATTAAACTGTGTAAATGTGTAGAACTAGGTACTTAGTATGAATTTAATAGTAACTTGCAAAATAAATCAATTAGGAGCAAATATATTCTTGATATATATTAACCATTGCATGAGAACTGAATGTTTTATAGCTGTTTAATGTGTTTAATGTTTATCATTAACATACTATGATTAGCATGCTGTTAAATCCTGAAGTATAATGAATTGAACCAGTTAAGCTGCACTTCCTTTCTTCCTCTTCATTACTGCAGCCCTCCACTGGTTAGCATTCATTATTTATGCAATAGATGTTTTTAGCATTTTTTTTCGTATAGTATCTCTGCTTTTTCCTCTCTGTGGCCTTGTTCTTCACTCCAGATACATGCTTAGGCCACAAAAAGCAGTTTTGCAAATGCCTGTTAAACGTTGTCTCCTTGTGCAAACTCTTGCTGCTGGTTACTGAATGTATGCATTGCACATTTGCAGTTTTGTATTGGCCTTTCCAGTAAATTGGATATAGTGACTTCCCAGGGTGGAGCAGAATTACCAATTGGGATATATCCTCTTAGAGGGTGTGCAACTGAAAGTACAGTGGGGAATAAAAAGGGGAAAGAAAGGGGGAGATTAACAAATAAGGCTGTATTTGTTAGATTAATGGGATCTCAGAATCTTTTTATTTGAGAGGTAAGAGCGCACTGACAGAAGCTAATTGGCTTTATCTTACTGCAGTAAAAGGTAACATTCCCTGTCCCTATTAACTCAGGAGCTTGGAGGAGGCTGGGAGCCCAAAATGGCTCTCTCAACTGGCTCTGTCAGGGCACAGCTACATGAGCACCGTGACCCTGCTGATGTGACAGGTAGAGCAGGAGACGTGTCAGCTGCGTCTTCTCTGACACCTGCAGGTCAGCATGGGGCCTCTGCTGCGTTGTGCCTCTCACTTGTGCTTCCCACTAATACCCTGGCAGTGGCCGTGGCAGATGAGCGGGGCACTGTGAGAGCAGCAGTGGCAGCCACGGGGCCCTGAGGAGCAGCCCATGTGCTGTGCTGGTGGGCTGCAGTCCCGGCTGCCCGCGGGGGCTGCGGCACTCACCGTGTGCCAGCCGCCCTGGAACTGCCTGCCTTACCTTGCTGCAATGTGCGAGAACACAGAGCCTCAGGGAGGGTGGTGGGAGCATCCCCCGTGCTGTGTGGCCACTTGAAGACAGGGGCTTGTTTTAGTCAGAGCCCAGGTTAGGAAAAGAAGTAATTAAAAGCATGGGAAGACAGTGATGATTGATGCCAGAAGACATTGCCTGCTGCAGATGGCAATCTGGGAGCTGAGCAGAAGTGGAGAGGTGAAGCCTTCAGCTACTGTAAGGAAGAAAATGAGAGTGTGAGGAGGAGGCTGGTGAGGTCTTCATCCCAAGGAGAGCGGGAGGTGAGCAGAGCAGAGCCTGGTTGCTCCTGGGTACCCATGGCTGTTGTGTGTCCCAGGGGTGGGGCACTGCATATCACCCCATCTGGGACTCTGCTTAGGCCTGGGTTGCAATGTATAATACACCTGGAGGACATGAAGTCTTGTCCCTTCCATTATCACCAACGTTGCAGAGTTTTGGTATTTGGTGTATTTTTCCTGCCTCCTGTTACCCCTGCAGCATCAATATATAATTTTGTTTTTCTAATCATTGTCAGCTGTGGGTGATGCAGTTTTATTTCCTCTCTGCCTTTCCTTCTGTCATCATCCAGCTACAAGGAATCTATACCCATTTCATATTTTTTTCATTGCATTCTTCCATGAAAACAGATAGATCTTAGCAGATTTGCAAAATTATATAGTGCACATGTTTAGCTTTTCTGTGTTTGGGATCACCAGCCAATAAAATGAGCTAGTGACAATATTCTCTAGTAGTCATACTACTGTTAGAAGTGTAATTGAGTTCATGATTACATTTGTAACTTTAGATCACCACATTTGTCACATCACTGAGGAAGCTACTTGCCTGTTCTTGTGTTACAGTAACACTGATAGGAATTGCCGTGCTTTGCATTAGGCTGGAGAGAAAAGGTTCTTTCCATTCTTCTGTCAAGGCCAGATAGCTTCTGGCCTGCTGGTTTGTCACATTACCTTAGTTTTCAGCATGTGCAGTAGCACTCCATTTTCCTGTTTCATGGGGTACCCAGAAATGGTTATTCTAAGGGGATGAGAAAGTAATTTTCATTGTCAATACTGTAGTGTAAGAGATACAACGAGCATTTAACTTCCCATTATCCATTTGGCAGGTAAATCTCTTGTTGTTGAGTTAAGCTGTTTTTTCTGACTGGTTTTGTCTAACTGAAGAAATGGGTGATTTCATGCCAGCTTGTATTTAAAAAATGATAAAACAAGGCATGATTCTTTAGAATAAAATGTAAAGTTTGAGCCATGGCTAAAGGAAAATCAAGTGCCTCATTTTTTAGTTTATTTTCCAACAACAAAGTTTTTATGTTCTTTTAAAACACGGAACTCTTGACAGGAAAAAGCTACACAAACAGGCTTTTATTAACTCAGCATAGGGTTGGCTTTGCTCTTTTGTCTTCAATTTCTGAAATTGTTGGCTGTCAGTTTGTCTTATCCTAGGACATTTTTCTGTTTTACAGCAGTGAATGTTTTCGTTGTCTCAGAATCAGAAACTTGTATATGCTGGACTAGTACTGCCAACAGAATGAATGTGTTTAAGACATGGAACTTTTAATTTCTTTGGAGAGAAAGAGCTCCAGCATGTTTGATAGTAGATTGCGATTTTGATAGTAAAGCAGTAGCAGAAGACCTGCAACCAGGAATGGCGTATGGCACAGTGAGTAAAGTTGACTCAAATCTGTCTTAGCTCTTGCCAGAATCTTAGGTAATTCCATTTTGTAGATAGGTGAGAGCAGTATTTACAGAGACAGAGGAATGACATCTGTTTTAGAGATGCTGGAACAAATATGCCACAGAGGATTAAAACAGTCTTTGCCCAAGGTCACGAAATAATTTAGTGAAACAAGTTGTGTGTAAATATGATATCTACTACTCATGTGTTGAAATGTGACAAACCATTCCCTATTTTCTTACATTCATTATTATTAGGCCTTTCTTCTGTCACTTCAAATTCTTTCTGTATTCTTGCGCTTTTTTCCTTTAGGCTATTTCTCTTATGACAGTTTTATGTCCACTTTTTTCTATATACATTTGTTGCTGTGATGTCTGAACATCGAAGATTCAGATAAATAGAGCTGATTCAGAAAAACACAAAGAGAAAACCCAGTAATTTTGAAATTCTAGGAGTTTAAATTGATGAAGATTAATTTTGAAAAGGAAAAATAATAATATTCTTTAAGAAAACTGTAATATACTCACCAGAATTCTTTGCTGTCACTTAAAAATGTGTATAATAAGCTAAAAGTAAAATTATTAAAATTAACCTTCCCATTTAGACACTAGAAACTGGTTCTTTCATAAAGACTTCAGATTTTAAGATCTTGGCAATCTCTGATGAAAAATTACTGATGAATTTGCAGAACATAAACTGTGATTCTCCTTGCCCCCTTCCTTGAGGCTGCATTGCTGTGCTCATTCTTAGCAAAAGTGCCAAAGCATGGAAGAGAGAGGCCTGTCCCTCCTGGGGGTAAAGGTTGTTGGACCCTTGATGTGGAATGGGTTCCTGGACAGTGGGCCTCTGTTCCTGCTTCATCACTGCCCTTTCTTATTTTCTTTCACTTTCTTTAATGAATTATTATCTTTGACAGTCTGAGAGAATTAAATTTCTCTTCTTTTGTACTCTTTTATACAGAGTTTTGTTGTATCACTTTCTCCTTCATTACGTTCTCTGCACCAATTATCCTATTTTTGCTCCGTGACTTGTCTCTACCTGCATTTTATTGTTGTTGACTGGGTATTTTTGGGGAATCTGTTGAAGTCATTGCATTTGTCCTTGTACTGGGATAGTTTTCTGGGACAAGATCACTGTTTGCATATGACATAAAATTTTTGCTTGGCAGCATCTTTTGATGGTGTGGCCGTCCAGAGAGTGTGTTGACTTCTATGCTTTGCAAAGGTTATAGGTTGTTTTATTTCCAAGTTAGATTTGCAACATAGAAAATAAAATCTTTGTTAATGCACTTTCTGATGTGTCCTTGGTTGTGGATGTTTTCTGATTTGTTTTGGGATTTTTTGTTTGTTTGTCTTTTTTTTCCCAGGAGTTTGGTAATCAACTGTTTCGGGTTTTTTTGTAATGAAATATCAATGATTTATTTTTCTCGTTTTGATGTTAGTTTTGTGCTTTTTTATCCATGCGGAAGAAATCTTTCAGACTTCGCAATTTTTATTTATTTAATGATCAAACCGCAAATTAAAGTTAAATGAATAATTCTCTTGGGTATGACCTCAAAATTTAGGTTCATGTACTTGCATTTAAAACAATATAAAAATGGAGCTTTCAATTTATACTGCATGTCTGAACTGTATTTTGTCATGTCTCAAGTGTCTGTAGCACGTTTCAGATGAGATGATCCTTGTTATACCTTCAGCACTGAGATTTACTAAGTTTGGGAATTTTTTGATGATTTGTTTTTCTGAACTTGTTCAGAAGCTCTTCGGAAAGTACTCAGGCTGGGCCAGCATCTTAATGTTCTGTGTGCTTTTTGTTCCTTGGTAATTAATTCCAAATTAATGTAAGAAGGTACTCTGGAGCTACCTAAGACTCTGCCAGGGAAGGCATGCTGGGGTGAGCTGCATATGAGACTGGTGTTCCTGAACAGGTCAGAACACTGCTGATACTCTGAGGAGGACTTCGTTTAGCAGTGCTTTCCTTTGGAGATTTATAAGGTGACAAAAAATTCCTAGGGAGGAGTGGATGTTACTGAAAGGTAGCAATTAGTAGTTAGTCCCTCAGGCGTCTGCAACATGATGTCTGCATGTGGCTGGCTTCCCCTTTGTACACAGACTGAACTCACACTTCCATTAATGAGAATTACGTGCAGGTGTCAAGGGAAGGACAAACCCCTGTACAAACCACTGGAATGAGCCTCCTTATTTCTACACAGGAGCGGAGAGGATAAGACTAAAGGATAAGACTCGCTCTCTCTTTTGCTGGGGACTGTTGCACTAAACTAAAATTCAACATTGGCAATACATAAGTCAGTTTCATAGCAGAACATCACACGTGCTTATATAGGTGTAGGCCTCTCCTTTGTATCGAATTCCTGGTGAAATACAGGTGAGCAAGCTGTCTCCCAGCCCTTGGGAAAAGGAGAGTGCTTCTCTTTGCTCATCTCATTTGTATCCCCCCTCGGTCAGAGCCGTGGTGGCTCATTGCAGTCATTGCCTCCTGTCTCATCCTGTGTGGGCAGTAAGCTCTGTGCCTCTGCTATGCTGAAGTGCCAGCATCCACAACAGCTCTGCTCTCTATTGGAACAGCTGTGTGACAGTGGCAAAATCATAGCATATGATTATATGACCCATATAATAGTCTAGAAAGTTGGGAGGTTTGACACAAACCCAAATATTTTTAGCCTTTTCCAGCAAAATGCACATTCTTTATGCATTGTAAGGAGAGTTGCAGTGATGTTACAGTGCTAAAATACCTGTGAGCTTGTAAATGAAAGTGAGAATATAGCAAGGCCAGCAAGGATTTAGTGTTGCTCAATGTGCTGGCTTCTTGTGACACTGAATGGCCTTTCACAGCTTGATAACTACAAAGCAAGGGTAAGAGTCTGCATTTTGGCAAGGGGTGCCTCTTTCATGGTATTTTTTTTGAAAGTAGATGAGGAGAGGAAATGTGATGGAAGAAATATATTTGGGTTTTATTTGCTGCTAAAGCCAAGTGGATGGCAACCAAATGATGTTGATCTCAGGGTTGCAGCTCCAGTGGGTAGAAATAGTGTGTAGGAGGTGAACTTATGGCCACAGACATCAGCCAAAAGGCCAGGTTGCTGCTTTATTGATTAGAAGGACATTTCAGCAGTACAGCTGAGTAAGTTGCATTCTGGTGAGCTGACTTTGGTGAAGTCAAAGAACATATTTATGCTCTAAAAAGTAATTTATGACAGATGCAGAGGTTGTGTGGCAGCTTATTTTATGGTATTCTTTTAGAGATGACTTATTTTCAGAGGTGATTATGCCTTCCATCTTCTGTTAAGTTTCTTTGTAGTCAGAAGTTCTCAAAGATGTGTTTGGGGCACAAAACCTCAGACATCATTGTAGGATCCTGAAGAAACGTGTCTACAACTACTAATTTGAGAAGCATTTGTAATGAAGCAACAAAATTTCTTCTTTTTATTTCTTGGTACACTTGAAATCCTGCTTGGCAGTAATTGTCTCCAAAGAGAATAGCAATATTTTTTTATAAAATACCTGAAGAGCTAAACAGTAGCAAGGATAGTCCACCTCTTTCCCCTGTCTCAGCTGCTTGCCTTTCGCTTAAATTAAAGGGATTAGTTTAACACTGTACTTAAAACTGTATTTGCAGAGAACATGAGAGTCCTATAAACAAATTGTGAAATGTACTTTGTTCTCTTCCTCCATACCTCTCCTGCCATCTTGAGTAGCCTTAAGCTTTGAACTGTGCCATTGGAAAAATGTAACAGAGACATTTTGCCCCATGATATACTGCCTGTCTTTGCAGTTAATGTGAAAGCTCTCCGTGGCATGACATGAAAATTTTTATGTTGACTGATTGCTTTTTGAAGTATTGTGTATTTCTGTAACCTGGAAAATAATGATGTGGGGATGATAGCTGTGAAGAGTGGCAGGACTGCTTGCGTCGCTCACTCGTGAGGGATGTGTTACGAGAAGCTGGTTAAGATAGAATTGTGTTGTGTGGTATCTGCCACAACAGCAGAATCACTGAATTTTTCAAAAAAATGAGATGTTTAGTTTTCAGCAAATCAATAAATACTCAGGCAAATGTAGCAGGTGATGTGCCCTTGACAAACCATTGGTATTTAGGTTATAGTTTCTGGCTCTCTTGCTCTCTGTCTTGGTCATTATGCACAGTAGCTTTGCCCAGTGCTGCTGTTCTGGGCCAATTCTGCTCTGGGATGGGGGCTTGTTAGAAACAACTTTTGTGCTGGAGAGGAGTCTAATGATTGTGCATCATTACTTGGACTTGGTCTTCAACCCGTCTCTGGAGGTGCTCTTTTATGGGTAGTAAAGAAAATGGTTACTACAGTTACTTTACAGTATTAAAAAATCTCATAACACATAGTGAGAGCTCCAGTGGTTGCCACTTACTTTTAGTGCAGTTTCCCCATTTGCAAGGCAATTCCATCATCTTTCAGTGTTTTCGTTATAAGGAATGAGTTAGAATACAATTATCCGAGGGGGTTTTTTAATGGTATCTGATAGGTGTCCTCATTTCCTGTCCTAAAATTGCAGTAATTAAATAGCTTATCTTCATCTCAGAACGGGCTGAAAACCAGAGAGTGGGGATGTGCTTGCCAGACTTTACATGTCAGCGTGTGACAGGACTTCGAGGTGCCAGTGACCTTGTACTGTCCACAGTTAAGTATAGACACTGCCTAATTCTTCTGCTCTGGAGCAGAACCTTACATTCAGCTAACAAAACTACACCTTTTAAATACTCTGCTGTTATAATTTTCCCACTGGCCTGAGAGACAAGAGTTTTGAAGGTTACAGAGCTATTTCTCAGTTATTTTGCAACATCAGTTCGGATGCAGATGGTTGTACTTCAGTGTTACTTCTTGCTGAAAATCCACAGAGAAAGGAAAAAAGTAGAATAAAGTAATTGTTCTGTCAAGGCTAACAATCTTCATTAAAATCTAATCTTTTTAGTGGCTATTTTCCAGATCTTTTAAAAAAGCTCTTAGAAATTGGATTATCACACATTGTTATGTGTTATGCGAGTTTTTTATTAATGCTGTTAGCTTGGCTATTTCTTCATCTTTTGACTGACTAGTCCTTTTTTTCAGTGGAAAGCCAAATAGTTTGCATAAATTGCAGTTCCATGCATTGCCTTGAAGTAATTGTTTTTAGGTTGATCAATTTTTGGTCTGATTAATATGTGGTTTGATGATGAGAATTTTGAATTGTTTTGTTGCTCTAATTTTGATTTATTTATTCTGAACGAAGAAACCAAGCAGTCAGCCTTGAGACAATGCAATATAAGATGCAATCCATATTATGTTCATCCCAAGCAACCTAATTTTTGAAAACATTCATCTGATTCCTTTTGTCATACTCGACCCTCCTTGATGTGGTTGAAACATGGAAAGTCCCAGAGAGAAAAATCTTAGTGAACCAATAAAAGCAGATGAGTTTGCAGTGTGAAAGGAACTATCAGAACGTCAAATTCTGAACAAATTCCTGGATTTCAAAGATACTGAAGAACACAGCTCACAGTAGTTGAACAGTCCTAGTGTTGACTTGGTAACACACCTGATTTTAAATAAAGAAGTGTATGTACTTTGTCTGCCGAAAAACTGAATGAACGAAATATTAGTGCAAAAACAATCGCTCTTAGATCTCTTTGTTGTATAGTTATCACTGTTGAGAAACACTCCCCAGTTCTTCAGCTGTTCTGCTATTCATCCTTTTTAAAGTTCCCTCCTGAAGATAAAGTGGGCCATTTCTGCAGCTTCATGTAGGCTATCTGTTGCAATAGAGAGATGAAACAGTTTTTGGAAGTTACAGAGAAATTGATCAACACAAGCCTGACTCTTCTCTTAGCTGCATTCCTATTTAAGAATTAGTGATCCTGGCTACAAGTGGTTTTTGTTCTAAGCCTCCTGGAAGTACAGAGGTTGTCAGAATATCAGAGGCTTTCACTTACAGCTCCTCATTTTGGTGCATGGATGTTCTGAGTCCACATATTTTTGTTGTCACCATATCTTTATAAAACCAAACCGATATGGAAATAATATACAGGACTTTTCACAGGGACTTTCAGGGGAAGTTCCTATTCCAGTTTATTGCTTCTTCAGTTAATAAAAGTTGAAAAATTAGGTTTGTTTAGAAGAGTGATTAAATAGATGTTTTGTTTGAACACGAATTCCCTCCTTTAAATTCAAGTAAAAATGGAATTTCTGTCTTGATCAAGTTTGGAACATCCAATAGTTTTTAACATGTTATTCTACTTTCTAAATATAGAACTCAGATAATATATTCATGCTCTGCAGAGGTCCTCTAACAGAATGCAAGTGCAAGGCTGTACAGATGCTTGATTAACATTTAGCATCCTTTCTGCTAAGTGTGGGCTTTTTTTTTTTCCCCGGTAATTGAGGGTTTTATCACCATGTCTGCAGCTCTCTGTGTTTATCGAACTCTCAAATTCCTTCTCAGATCCATTGCTGCCCTCCCCCATCTTCTCCTATCTCTGTGCTCGTTTCTGACCCCATCTTTGCCTTTCTCAGTGTGCTGCACTCCAAAGCACGTGGCTATACCTATTCCCTATTTCCTCAAGTGTGCAGCTCCCTCTGCCCAGGACAAGCCCATCTGAGGTGTCTGTCCTGTGCCATCTGGATCGTTGCACTCAATAATAATACGACATCTTGCCTCCAATGATATTTTCTACATCTGGAAAATATGATAAGTGAATATTTGACTTTATCTCCTAATGCAAGAATCTGAAGTGTTAAGATATATTTACTGGTTTGTGGCCACCTGTAAATTATTTCTGTTCATTTATATATAATTAATGCACTTTTGACCTATTAGGGCATCCATAGCTGCAGAGCTAATTAACTAGGAAATTATTTTTGTATGCATACAGGTGCACTCATTTAAATGTCACTGATTTAATTTAATAACACGCTGTGAGTTTGGACACGCTGCCAATTTGATGGAGTTGTTTGTTTCTTCTTTAATTTATTCTTAATAAGTTTCTTTGTCTTTTTTTTCAGAGTCTCTGAAGAGTTTGAATGATAAATAATTTTCTTTATAAAAAAAAGCAGTGCTTTGTTTTTGATTTTGGGTTTTTTTGTTTTTAGATGGTGATTAGATGTTTTAAAATAGTAACTGTTGTTTAGGGAAAAATTAGTTTCAGTATTTGGACAAGAAGGGAAAGAGAACTGCGTCTTTCTCAGGACCAGTACTTAACAGAAAATGTTTGCTTTTTAGAATTCTTAATAAAGACTGAATAGGTAATGGCGATTTAACGTTTATTGGAAGCATCTATTTAATTACGTATATATTCAAGGAATGTTTTTTTCCTGTTTTTTGTGAGGGAGACATCAATTGTTCTGATGAGAAAATAACATTGCAGCCTGTTACGTATCTAGACATGTCACCTAGAACCTGATCTTGAGGGAAAGTGTTCCCTGCCAATCTTTCCCAGTCTCAGCACAGTTCCCCAGGTCAGGCATAGGCAGAAAAATTGCCTGGCAAGCTGTGTAAAATAGTGATTGCTGGAATGAATCCCATTGGATGTGCTGCAGGGCTCAAGGACCTGGAGGTTGTGTTTCATTCCTGTCCTAAAGAAATCAAACCTCACTCACTGGAAGGAAAGGAAAATGACTTCTTGTTTCGTGTGCGTAAGACTGAGATTAAAAAATATCAGCCAGCTCTGTGCTAAAATTTGAAGTCAAAAATACAGCCAGTGTCCTTCATGTATATATATTGTTATTTATCAGTATTGTTGGTAGCTTTCTTAGAAGTCAGTTCTGGAGGGTTTAGGGCTTTTAAATTGTTCAGAGGATTAATGCAACGCTCTTAACATCTGAACTAAACACAGTTCAGCTAAGCCAGTAATTTGTACAGAAAGATAAAGTGCTTCTCCTTCCAATCAAATTGCAATGAGCTGAATTTCCAGTTGTCTTTCTTAGCAAAGGATTTTATTGCCTCCTCTCTTCACAAGAGAGCACAATCTCTGTTAGAGCACGATGTTCGCTGTATTAAGTTTCAAAGCTTACACACTGTAAGATGTATCAGCCAGAGCAATGGCACTTATTTATATGAGGGAACAGTCCTTGACATTATCAGGGAAGAAAATCTGGGATGTGGAAGGAAGAAAGTCTTGCCAAAAACCTTTTTCACATTGACAGAAAACTGAGCTTTTTCGAAAAACACTTTAACAATACTGTAAAAGAATCAAAGTGCTGTTTTTTCCATCTTGAGAGGTATTTAAAGTGCAAATCATCATAAAATGTGTGCAGTTTTGTAGTTCAAATACACTATCTTTGCAATGTCTTCCTGAAAGAAGTCTCTCGGTTCTTCAGTATCTGCTAGGTCAAATCTATATATCTGAAGCATCTACTGAAAATAGGCAGGAGCTATTCAACTAAGGCACAAACCTTGTCTCTTGCACAGAGCCTGGGTGCCCAAGAGGTGCTAATGCAACTTAAATGGGCCTGGCAGGAGGGTGGCTCCAAGTGGAAGTTCCTTCCTTGCTCTGGACTGCCAAATGACATTACAGCTCTTCCCTCGGTATTAACGCAGGGCTCACAGCTCAAATACCTGAGCAGCAGCAGCTCCCATCATTCTCACCAGCAGGGAACAGCCACCTAATGAAGTCACAAGCCACAACTATTCCCAGACGGACAGCTTATTCCAAATTCCATCGACATTTTCTACTTTCATAGTGCTTGTCCAGCTCAGAACTGCTTTGTTTCTTCCCAGTGATCCTTAGACTCTCTCTAACCTTTTCTTATCAGTCATACCAAATCTTAAGTGACAAGATCTAAAGCAAGTTCTTTTGTTATACCAATGCTTTTCTCCCTACTGCTTATTTCTTGTCATATTTTGAAATTTTTTTCACCAATGTTTTTCAATAATTTTGAACAGGAGTAAGAAAAGTCCCCTCACTAAGAAAGTATTTGTGTAAATGTGTAACTAAGATCAGAGTCAGAATTCTTCCTGAGCGAGATCTTTTAGTAAAAGGCAAAACTCTAGGAGAGAATTTATTGAGTTAATGCTGTCAAATTATACGTGTTTTATGTTCTTTTTATCTTAGCATGTATCAGATATTACATGATCCCACTTCATGACCAGCTGCTACTCATCAATTTCAGTCTCATTATAATCTCAGCTGAAACTTTTCATTAGTACTTGTTCTGTTCTTTTAACCATAATGACAATACAGATGACCTTTATTTCATATTCTGAATATTTACTCAACATTTTTCCTTCTTTTAAAATTTATATAATATTTTTGTTGTTACTTAGAATACTAGCAGGAGTCACAAAATAGTAAACTTTGTTTTCTACATTCTGTAAACCACATAATGTATATCCATTCAATTTATAAACACTTTCAAAGAACATCTTAGAAGCTGTTCATCAATGACTATTGCTAGAGTGTTTGTCATGAAGCTAAATTGTCATTTTTTCATTATATCAGGAATGTGGAAGGTTATAAAATTATATGTGCAGATATTTACTATGAATTTTCACATAATTTAGTATTATTAAGTTCTGATGAACTTAAGGAATGAAAAATGAGCTTGCAGAATATTTTATAAAGTTACTCATAGTATGATTTCTATAATTCAATATTCATAGTAATTGTAGATACTATCCATGAAACTTTTTCTTCCTCATTTTTTTGCATTTTAGATTTACACATAACATGTTTATTTTGGGGATATCGCAACTAATTTAATAAATAAAAGTCTCTGTTGCTGAGCTCTGGAGAATGTGGCTTTATGTTTTTGCCCATACCTTTCTTGGGTTATTCAAGGCTTTGGAAGAGAGTGCATCAGTTCTTATTAATGAAAAGTATCTCCCAGGAAAACAAAGTGAAAGTTACCTTCACGTGTAATATGTGAAAGCTCAAAAATCATCCCTTGTTACACTTAAACATATGCTGCCCTATCAAAAATGTTCACTGCTGAGTTTTTTGACAGCTCTAAGGCAACTCTCACCTGATACTACCTGGAGTCCTCAGAATTCCTTTACCCTTTTCAGGCTGGCTAGGGCCTCCCTCTGTATGCAAAATGCTATTCAATTTCTCATGTTGTTACTGATTCCTTCTGGTTAATGGGCTAGTGACAGGTGTCTGTATTGATTATTTAAACCTGTTAGCAGTCTGCAATATTATTGACCATTCAGGAATATCTGGGGTATTTTTAGGACCTCATGAATACTTGGGCTCATGCTTGAGTAGCTCCATCTCTTTTGTTTTTTTTAAATCAAGGAAGAATTCCTAAGTGTGGTGCTAGGCAGATGTGTTACTGTGTTACTTGAGCTTTGTGTCTCAAGTGTCACAGGCATATGCCATCACTGTTCTTGCTCAGATCCATTTGTTTCTGAAATCACCAGAGACATCCATGGAATATTTTGCGGAGCATTGACATAAGGAAGTAGATTATGTGCTCTTCCCCACTCTCTCCATGTCATGAGACCTGAAACAGACTGTTTATCATCCAGTGTGCACTACAGTGTTTGCCTAATCACCCAGAGATTGACAGTGAAGAAATAAATTTAATAAGTGCTATGTGCTCCAAGAACTTTAAAAAGTTTGAAACTAAACTGTGTCCTGTAGTGATAGTTCTAAGGCAGTGGGCTCTGACACGTTGTTCTTTATGTAAGAAAATTTGTTCAGAAGTAAGCTGTGTAAATAGCTTTTTAAAGTGAGACATTACATGATCAAAACATGATCTCTAAACATTGTGTTGCTGACTTCAGTGTTTGAAAGCAAATGTCTTTCTTCCAATAACTGTGCTTTGCTGATGGTCATCCTTAACCAATTACAGTGGAACAGTATTTTTTCCTTTATGTCAGGAATTCAGTACCACAGGAAAGTAATTGAGCTGTTTCAAAAGAAGTCAATGTCTGAGCTTACTTTCTATAATGCTAGAGTGTCCAAATTCCCCCTGGTTCAAAATAGGCCATTTGAGCCATTGGTGATGACAGCTACTGAAAGAGAACATGCACAGAATATTTTTGTGGTGTTGGGGCTATAAAAGCTTGTTCTGTGATTTCTGAAAACCTCCAAGGTTGCGGTTGGATTGCTGCCCTGTTGTGCTTCTTGTTACACACCCTCATTAATGATGCATCCCTGAAGAAAAGGTTATGACCCTCTAGCCATTGGGTAGTGTGGTAACCCCTTGCTTTTCTTCAAAAACCCATCATTGCATTTTTTGCTGAGGAATCATCAACATTGGCTCAGTTGCTGGGTGCATTTCAGATGATGCTCTGTGTAATCTCCTCCAGGTTTTGCTCGCATGTCTCAGGCTGGTGTACAGTGCTGGCAGCTATTCTGCATGAGACCGAGGCTACAGCAGAAACTGCGTGGTGTCACATCAGGCGATGGGATTGTGAAAGGCTGTCCCTTCATTCAGTCGTTTCGGAGGCTGGATTTGGTCCCCAGGGAATGAAAATTCCTCAGTATCTCACTGCACCAACGGAGATACTGAATGAGTCCATGTAGTTGTTACTAGTTACCAAACTCTGCCAGTCTGCTTTAGAAGACGTAGTTTATTAAAAGCCTCACCTCTGGCTGGTCTAACATACTTTCTCTTGGAGTACTCAAAACAAATCAGAAATAGCTTCAAAAGGGTAAATGCTAATAATGAGTCACTTTAATTCAATAGCCTCAGCTGTCAGAAAATTACACAAGTGTTTTAATTCTTTGCGTAGTCAGGGTGCTTTAATTGTCAGTCATGAATTTGTGTCCAAGGGCAAGCTCTGGGAACATTTTTAGAAAAATTTCTTAGGCATTTCATGCCCACCACAACTAATTTTAATTATCTTGTTTTAAAGAAATAGCTTAGCTTGCAATACATGCTGTGCATGTGTGAATACTAACGGTTTATTATTGAGTTCATAAAATGTAGTACAGAATACAGATAAGACACAGGCTGAGGGCTTGAGAAGGAAAATTCCTGTTCTAAAATTACTTAATCTTCTTTTCTGTTTTATCCTTCTTCTTGTCACCTTCTTCTGCCTCTAAAATTGAGCTAAAGAAACCACCTTTATTTGGAAGTGGACAACTGCATTCGCCTGCCATGGAAAGTAAAGATATTCCTCTGAAAGCCTGGGGGAGATACCAGTCCATGTTCTATCCATGGATACACCTGTTCTGCTGTATTCTGAACAATACTGATGTGCTATTGTGAAAAGCCATGTACCAATACACAGATACCAGGTTAGCATGCAGTAAACTCTGTAGAGCTGACCACATTCTCTGGTGTCTTTGATTTATTGAAATTTATTCGCATTATATAGTGCATTTTTATTTTATTTATTTAAAAGAAATCCTAACCACTAATTATTGTAAGCCATTTAATATATACACCATGTGGTTAACACAAGCTGTGACTCTCCCCTTGCTTTTGTGAGCTCGGTGCTAATGCAATGCTATTTCTGACTCTGGGTGACACGCAGTTCTATAAATGGAGATAATTTGTTTTGCCTATTGAGACACTAAGTTGTCTGAGCTAGGACTGTTCCCTACTATAAGCAGTACTTAAAATGAGGTGGCTGTAACATCAGCTAGTGTTTCTGGGGACTGTTGCATATTAATGCATGCAATACACATCAACTGCCAAAAATGAAGGATTTTCTTACGCTTTAAGGTCCCTCGCTGTCTAATTTTCTCTCCTCTGCCTTTGTATTTTCCCAAGACATTTGTGATTTCACCTCCTTTCTTCAAATGATTTTGAAAGTTCAGACCTAATATATTCAGTAGTAAAAAGCCCAAAGCACCAGTGTTGCATAGGCAATCTAATATTCATGCTCTTCTCAAATATTTATTTGTATAGTGCTAATAAATTAGAAGACAGGAATGTGACCTTTCCCTCCCTGTGAGAGAGGACAGCTATCTGACATAGTAGCACCTATAACAGGTCTCAAAAGTGTAATTTCATGGATCTAACACTGATACTAATTTCTTTCTTGGTGGTCATTCTAGTAGAGGGCTCAGGTTTTCAAACCAGACTTACGTATCAGGGTTTACATGTGAGGATTTTGAGAATTTATGTTTCAGGTGAGTTTTGAACTTCTACAGACAATGCATTATAAGTTTTAAAATTCAGGAATTATATTTTTTATTTGCATGTACATTTTCATCTTGGATCTTGTCAAAAGATACTTTTTCATGTTTAAACCTTTACTGTTAGAGATGCTGTTGTTGCATACTTCATTTGTGAAGGCAAGGACTGATTTGATAATTTAGGGTTGCTTGTAGGCTTGTAAGAAGAAATCCAGCAACTCATGGGCATATCCAGCTGTGAATTAAAGTTTGGATATGTAAAATATCTTGGCTCAAAGAGCAACAGGAGAATTTTCTTTTCAAATCTTTGAAGTAAGTGTTGCCAGCTGGAGCTGTTAAGGTGACTACAGACCTCAGGGACTTAAGATGGAGATTCATTCATGAGGGAAAGGCAGGATGCTGGAGTTGAAATCTATCATGGTCACAGATATTTAATAAATGTATGCTTTGTGCTGAATATAAAGTAGAACAAGGCTACTTCTGGTTCTCTGTGGTGTATTTGTATTCCATCGTAGTCGTTTCAAACAGATTATTCCAAACAGTGTTGAAGTTGATGGAAAGACATTTCCTATTTCAAACGGTTTTGCCAAGGAACTTCAGTAATTTAAAAATACCTGTGAACAAAACGAAGTTAGTGTAATGAGGGACAGCAAACATCCTCCCCCCAAAAATCCAAAACAATTTAGTCTTTCTTGTTACCCAAAGAGTTCATTACAGCAGCAATTTCTGTTACTTGTAGGTCTAATGAAATGTGACTGTAGAAATAGACTCAATTCCTGGATTCAGATTGTTTGTGTATTTCTTAAGCTTATTATGCTCAGTTGTTTCTTGTATTTATGTTCCTCTTCCAAATAAGAAAAGTGGGAATTTGAATTCAATTCTCCTAGGAGCTGTGGGTGCATACATGAATGTCTTCTTTAGCAGTATAACCTTAAGACCTTAATTTCTTTTCAAATTATTATTTTTTCTTTCATCAGGAACTTCAGTTTAATGAGGCCTTATTGGATATTGCAGAAATTACAGAATTGTGCAAGAATGGAGCAAGTATTCAGTGATCTTTTGGGGCATTTCTAAAACTGGGAAGTTTATACAGCCATAAATAGTAATTGTTCGAACAATGTATTAATTATTTAGATGCAGAGTCTAAAAACCTATATTAATGCAAAAAGTCAGAATATTTTGAATTTTATGAGTTTTTGGGAACACAGATTTGAAGCTATACAGGGATTAAGTTCTGCTCTCTTTTCCTTATTGAACTCCTTTTCTCTGCAAAACTGAAAAAGGGGCATACAAGGGGCAGAAAGTGGGGTATACAATCAATAATTCTTTCCTTCTTCCTCTGCCCTATTGATTGAGGGGAGAATTTTACCAGATGTCAAGGTTCTGGAGTATGCAGTCAGATTTTGCAGAGATGGTTTGTATGTGCTAGCACCCTGCCAAGAGAGATAGGTGGGCGCTGATAGGTTTTCTTCCATTGAGTTTCAGTGGCATTGCTGTTTTCCTGTAAAAGGTTCTGATTCAGTTAAATTAACTTCTTCTCAGCAAAAAGTTTTCAGTTTTGGTCACTTGCCTCTCCTGCTCCCTTTGTTTGCCTGGTTTGTTTTCTGAGCAGCAGTGTACCAGGCAGGCGTGTTTCCAGAGCAGCTTTTCACTATTGACTCGCGCTTTCGTTTTTCATTTGAATGCTCCTTCCTATGGCTGAAACTTCAGGGTTCTGTCAAGGCTGGTTCAGAAGCACAGCAGTGTTGGTGAACAAACCTTGGGGCAGCCCTGCCAAGTACAATTTGCATTGCTGCAGTCTCTGTATGTTTACAAATTGTTATTGTTTTGACAGTGTCTTAGAGGATATGTTTTTGTTATAAGGATTATGACCAGGTAGTCCCAGTTTACCTCCAGATGGTCATGTATCTGCCCTCCATATGATATTTCTATTAATATACGCGTTTTCCTATGTGTCTTCAGGTAAAGGATAAATGTCTGTGTGCTGGAAGCACAGCCTAACTTGTCAAAGGCACTATTTGTAGAGCAATATGCAGAGTAGGGTCATTAAAGTACCTCTAAATATTATTTGAGTTATGTTCAGCTCTTTAAATTTATCAAATGTATGTAACAAATGATTTGCCTTTAGAATGTAAATATTATATTCATGCTGTTTGAACATAAATGAAAATATTTGGATATAATTTTTCCAGGCCTCCTTGAAGAGGGTTTAGTGTAGCTTGATAGGAAATATTCTTGTGCATGTGGAGTTGTTAATTGGTTTGTGTGGGGGGTATTTTTTAAAGCACATTTTATGGTTTCATAACAATACCATGACTTTTTTTTCCTTTCCCTCAAGTGTGTCATTGGTATCTTACAAAACGAAGCATTGTATGCATACTAGAAAAATGCAAATAGTCACAATGCTTTAAAAACATAAAGTAACAATAGCTTTTTGGGAGTAGAGACAATTTCCCATTTCTTCAGGATTGCTCAGGGGTGCAGTATTCCCATGCTTACGGCAAAAAATCAGACTTGCTGGTTGAATGGTGAAATGCTCCTAACAAACACATTTTGTACATAGCAGTGAAGATCTCTTCTGTTTGCCAGCGACCTGCAGTTTCATGGGTTGTTACTCTTCATCTGTCCCTCATTCCATTCCGTGAATGTTGTCTTTTTACCTTTTTTATTTTTGTTTTTTGTTAAAGAACAGGTAAATGTTGTACCTCCAATAAAAGATGGGTTTTAACATGCTTTGGTATATCTTTCTTCTCCTGATTGGAACAGACAAGCGCTCTGAGTGTGTTGTTGTCCTGGCAAGGGGGTGAGCTCTGAGTGCAGCCGCGGTGCTGCCGTTCTGCTCTGCCCCCAACACCAAGCTCTCCCTGGGGGCGAGTGACCAGCACTGCCCCTCCAGAGCGCCGTGTCTCACATGGAGAGAGCCTGCTCTGGGAACACAGCACTGGATCTCTTGTCATTTTGCATACTTTCATACCTGAAGTAGTAACTGACCTACTTTTTGGCTTTGATTTAAATCTATTCCTTTCCCCAACAACTCTTTTTCTTTTATCAGTAGTTACTATAAATTCATCTGGCAAATCACAGCAGATATAATCCCAACTCTTTATCTTTCTTTGGATTGCATCTGTGTTTTACTGAATCTGGTAATTTGCACTGAAATCTAAGCTTTATTTTCAGTTATTATAATTTTTTATTTCCCTCGCTTCTGCAGAATTGTTGGCAAAGAAAAACCAACAACAAAAGAACTACAATTGATAGAATATGTCAGAAAACAATAAAGCTTTTAGAAAGGGTAAGTATAAGTATTATAAGAGTAGGTATAGTTATAATGTTAATGTCTTGGGTACATCCCCTAAAATAATATCCTTGTTTTTGTCTAGAATGTGCTAAAATTAAAAATATTTTTTAGAGAAAATGTAATATTCTGCAGAAAAAGTCATATTCCCCTTTCAAGGTGACTGTCCAAACCCTTATTCCTTCATCCTCAGTGGTGTTTTTAAGAGACAAGCTCACCCCTGACCGTGCTGCCTCTCAGTAATGAGAGAGCACCCGTGGAAATGGGACTCAGATCAAAAGGTGGATTTGATTTGTGTGTGTGTGAATGTGCCCTGAGAAAATGGAGGAGGTTGTAGAGCTTCCTGTGACCCAGCAAAGTGCTCTAATCATTAGGACAAAAAGCATCTGTTTCTAGGCATCTCAAAAACCTTCTAAATCACCAAAATATTTTTCAAGGCAGAAGTATTAGATGAGTTTCCCAATTTCATGTTTGTTTGTTTATTTCCTTCCAGAAGGTTACTCCAACAGGCCCACAGGAAACAGCTCTTCCAACCTCCTAAATTTAATGTCTGCCACTCACAGACATGTGCATATGCACATATACAAAACTGTA
This sequence comes from Ifrita kowaldi, assembly GCA_013398055.1. Lineage (NCBI taxonomy): Eukaryota > Metazoa > Chordata > Aves > Passeriformes > Cinclosomatidae > Ifrita > Ifrita kowaldi. The sequence goes on from VZRS01009720.1 coordinate 608,382, forward strand.
GTTTCAGAAAACACATTTCTGGTGAACAGTTTATGTCCACAACATTGCAAGTGTGTTATTTCCTAGTACTGTATTTCTGATTTTGAGTAGGGAAAGCTTTGTCATTGTTACATTTGTTACTAAATTTTATGAGCAAGATGTACAAACCTAGCATGGTAGAAATGCTCTTCTGTCATAAAAAGAAAACACTGTCTCTCTGTTTATATTTACTTAATGCAAATGCTGAATTAGTTTATGCTTGAGAATCTTATATTTAAAGTTGATTTTTATACTAATAAATAAAATTTTGCTATATATTTTAATATACAGTAATGAAAATAATTCAGCATCTTGTCACCACTGAGCAAGCTGCTCTTAGGAATTTCATTGGCATTTGATTTTCTAACGATAATTTACCTAAATCATAGCAGCAGAAGCTTTGCTTCACTGAGTCCATGCTAATTTAGTTTTGAAAAAACGGATTGTATGATGATGATGATGATAGTAAGGAAAGAAACAGATTAAAAATTGACAGATCAGCCTGGGTTGTGTTTCTGATCTTAAGAATGGGGAATTGTCTCTCCCAGTTTGCCAGAGTACATGTTCAGTGCAAGGAGGGATGTGCCTTCCTTCCTGCAGGGCTCCTTTGGCCTAAGCACGTTCCCAGTCCTCCACACTGCAGTGATCCTGTCAACTCCACAGCACAAACGCCATGCAGGGCCCCAGGATCACATCCTGAGAGGGGGATGGCACTACTGAAATGTTGCAAATTGCAGACACAGTGAAGAGACTTTGATTTATAGGCTTGTTGTTCTTGCAGAAGAGACACGATTGCTTAATTTTGAGTTCTGTTTCACATTATGCAAATTTGGAGGGAGATAGGTGTTTGAAGAGATGAGGCATTGAAGTTTTTAATCTCCAAGTTTCCATTTCAGGTTCTGCATGAGTCAGAGCAATTGTGAAACCTTGTTGTTTGGCCAGCAGTCCAGTTCCCTTTGTGTTTTTTATCCATGTTACTGGCTTGTCTCTATTAATTAATTCACAGCTTAGAAATTTCAGCAATGACAAAAGTCAGTGTCAATATGAAATCTACTTTTTCAAAAATAAGGATACCTCTCTAAGCTGACAGCAGTGCAAAACTGGCACTGCAGGAAGCTTGTGCTTCTGCTGGCTTTTGAGGACAAGAGTTTGTTATCCAGAGCTGTTAGGCTGGAATCTTCTGTTGGTTTCTTGCAATAAATAATTAGTTAAATCTGGAGTATGGTAAATTGGATGTATTTATGTTAAAGTCTCTTGGTTTCTTTTTTCTTCAATACTTTAAAACCATTTGTCTTGATCCACTGTATTTCTCAAAGGGATATGTGATTGTATTCTACTTCTCAGAGCTGAAGAATATTTGAATTGGCAATATAGCAAAGCCTATATAAAAAAGCCCTTTCATGGTGGGAACAAGCCAACTCTGAATGCTCTGGCTTCCTGTAAAGTGACCATGTTTGGTTTTGTGTGTAGAAAAGATTAAAAGAAAGATGTTTCAGAGAGTGAGATGCTTTCTTGCTAAAGATGTCCCTTTAGAAGTTTCTGTCATGGTAACATGAGGTATGGAGACACAGGAAGCCCAGGCTGTACCAGATGGAACACTTTGCTAATTGGTTAATTCTGCTTTAGTGCCTGGCCACCACTTGGCACTGTGGCACAGAGAATTTTACATAGATCCAGCGGGGAAGCTTCTCCTTTTTATTATCCTGAAATATGGAATTGGCTTTGATGAAATAAACTGGTTTAGTGAGATTTTCTGAGATTTTAGCATGTTCTGAGATCCCCCTCTTTAACCCTGCATATATATCACCTTTTTGAAATTGAAATTGAAATTGGGTCATTTTTTTTTTCAGTAGGCTTCAGTGTTCTTTTAGTATTTTTAAGATCATGGCTACTGATTCTGCAAATGAAAAAGTGCATTTTCAGTAAATGTGCTAATAATAGATTTTGCTTATGGCCTGTCATAACTACTGACTAATGGATCTGTGGACAGGATGAGTGCACTCAATTCTCTTAATTCAATAAAGCAAGCACCCTTCTGGATAGTGGGACAAATTTATTCTTGGAATTATTCCATACACTTAAATGCACTTACAGCTGAGCTGAATTTGCACCCTAAGGTCCTATTTGAAGAATGATATTCATAATTTCTTCAGTTATATTCACAAAGTACAGAGGCATCTTTTTATTTTTATTATCGTACTTAAAGACACTGAGAAGTTAATGGTAATGTAGTAATTTCAGGCACTGCAGATCCTTCAGTGGGAACTAGGTAGAGGAAAAAAAGGGGGCATCCTCTTTCTGCAGGTGCTAATTTGCAGCACGGTTTTTGATGGAGATCAGAGTTGCTTAACTAGTTGTTTCCTTAATTTGGTCATTCCTTCTGCACTTTGGGAACATATATTTTCATTATTTAAAATGAAGACACACATTTCCCAAAGGCTTTATTAGTAAATATTTGGGACTGGGAATGAACAACTTTAGAAGAAAAATTTCCTGTAAGACCAGTGTGTTTCTCAAGTACTCAGCATACCTATGATAGGCTCTTCAGCATGTCTCCTATGTTATACTTCAATGAGTATTGGTGGAAAATAAAAATCGTTAGGGAATGAAAAAGGTAAGAGTATAGGAGCATGGGCCAGGTTAGCTTTGTCTGGAACATGGAGATTGAGATTTGGATTGCATAAATCCTTCTATTTCAGTGCCATTTACAACTCTGCAATCAACAGTTACAGAATCAGAACCCAGTTTGGATTGCGAGGGATCTCTGTCTAGCCCAACCTTCCTGCAGTAGGCAGGGACAACTAAAGAGATGATAGATCTCTCTCTCCAGCAAGTTTTACTATGAGGAGAGCTAACAGGGGCTTGAAAAAGAACCTCAGAGAAATTTCAGCATGCCCAAGTAAGTAGCGTGTTGGAGATAATTTAAAAAGGAATAGAATCAAGCATCAAGTATTCATGTGCTTTTTCTAGACAAACATTTATTATGTTTTGCATTAGGTACTTTTTTTTGCTCTCAGACATGTCATTTCCATTCTAGTAGATTATTCCACTTACAGTGTATTTATATTTTCTAAAGGCACTTATATTCTGGATTTCTTGCAAATATTTTTCTGTTTTAGTGATGGGGGGAGGAAGCAAAGAACCTCTAGTCCTATGGTGAAGTCAGTTTAAACATGTAAATAGCAAATTCAAACCAGAAATG
>VZRS01009720.1:612931-630502 GCA_013398055.1 Ifrita kowaldi
GGTTTTTTTTTTTTTTTGTTTGTTTTTTTTTTTTGTTCTGCAGCTCTTGGGTGTAATATACTGTCATGGTTTAGTATAGCTGGGGGTTGTAGTTAAGGAGGGTTCCATTATTTTTATTCATCCCAAATACAAAGCATGCTTTGCCAAGCAGTTATTTAATGCTTTGCTATATATACCTTCTATAACTGTTGTTGTGGGGAAAAAGCCATGATAGGTTGAATTAGGTGAAAAATGCCACAAAGCAAATGGTGTTCTTAACTGTCTAGGCCAAAGTATTGCCAGACTGGAGGAGGATTTTGGTTTAGTGGTGTTGGTGAGATGGTGAACATCTGAGTGGTTCAGAAAAAAGCTTTAGAACGGATTGAGTGTTGGAGTATGAGCGAGGGTGCATATTTGGCTCATCATTTGGACTTCCAAGCATGTGTTTCAACAGCTGAAATATATAGCAGTGCTTAGGAAAAGTGCAGTAAAGAACACGGTTCTGTCTATTTTTATTTTATATCTTGGTTTCAAGTATTATCTCAATGGGAAGGAGAGCACAAATACAAGCAGACAATTTACACTTGTGTTTTGCCCAGCTGTAGCACTGCAGCCTCTTGGAATGCTGTCCTGAGCCTGCCACCCATACAGCTGCTTCTTATGTTGTCAACGAATTTGCAGAAGTGTGTTATCCCATTCACATTTTTTTTTTTTAAGTTGTCTTTCCCTTTGTAACTTAGGGAATCTTAAGGCAGGCTTCACCATGCTTAAGGAAGAACGAGGAAAGGCTTTGCTGCAAGAAATTCAGTTGTTGGTGCAGAAGGTAATTGAACACCACAAGGTGCTGTGCAGAGCCGGAAGAAGGAATATAAACATGCCCTGAATAGGACCCTGTCCAAGTGCTTGTCTGCTGTGAGGTTGTGAAAGAATTGAAATACCAGAGGGAAGAAAGCTTTGAGGAGTAGCTGTTTATCACACATGCTTCTCCTTGCTCCTATTTAGAGCTGCTTGCAGCTACTCTCCTCCGTTCGAGCCATCCAAGACACACAGAGAAGCAGATTGCTTACAGGCTGGTAGAATAATGCTTTTTTTAGCACAGAGAGCACTGTATTATCTCCCTTTTAATGCTGTGCATGTCAGTACCTTGCCCAGCTAATACTGCCAACATGTTTTCCCTGGAAAGCTTTAAACAATATGAAAAAGCACTTTGGGAAAGCTTGTAAAATTCAGTCAATTTGTCACGATGTTTTATAGTTTTATCACCTTAGTCAGTGGAGACTGCGTGCTGCATAGCAAACCAAAAAGGAACAAGCTGGAACCATCCCTGCTTTCCCATGTTCTAAATAGTCTCTGACATTCAAACACCATGTTAAAAGGCTGCCCAGTATTGACAGTGGTAGTAGACTCATCAAAGACTACACAGCAGATAAGCCACTTGGGCAGCAAAGTAAGTGTCTGGAGGTGATTATTCTTATTTTCCCTTGTTTTTGTCAGCTGAGATCACTATTGCTTAGGTGAATCTCTCTAACTTCTTTTAATAGTGAGCAAAACAAGCCAAAACCTGTTATGGATTCCTTTAACAGCATGCAAAACCAAATAAGGGGAGATAATTTAACACCAAGCAAATTATTTGGATAACATTAAAATTGTGTAAAATTGGTGCTTTTTATTTTAATAGTAGCTGTTTGGCAGATAGGCTCTTGTAGATAAGAGGATGTGGAATATGGAATTGTAGATTATAAGGGCTTCTAGGATCTTTTTTTAAACATGAGTGTGGTATATCTGTATTTATATGAAATCACTGTCACTTTGATAGCCTAACAAAGCTACAGAAGTGAACCAAGTGCCAGAGTAATTCTTATCTGGAAGAAACAGTACTGAGGGATATTTTTTCCTATTCTGAAACCACATTGTCAAGGAGTATTTGGTTTTATCTGAGTCTCAAGTGGGTTCCTCCTTGTGCTCCAGAGTCCCATAAGACCCAAGTGGGAAGTGACTCTTACTGAAAGTCAAGAAGATAAAAAAGAAGGTGTTATTTTGTGACTTGATTTGGATGAAACAGCAATGCCCAGGGGAACTGTGAGTGTGTAGCAGACTGATCCAAGGATAGGCTTCACAATTCAGTATCTTTTTTTGAAACCATCATGCTTCCTCTATCTTAGCTGTTCAGAAAACACCCCAAACAACATTTCCATTATTTTTTCCCCAAGAGTGCTAATTTTAAATTAATGTATAGCTTCAGATGCTCACAGGATGCTGCACTCTAATTTTGCTGCAGTTGTGGAGCAGCCAGTCTTCTCCAGCTATCTTCCTGTGTTCTGACGTCTTCTTGGTGTACTTGTCCCAGTGGACCTGGGGCTTCATGTCTTTCTGTGTTTTCATGCAGACACCTGTTGCAAGATATTCTGCAAGAGAGGAATGTGTAGACCTTCCTTGCTCCTGACACGGTGCCGTGTCAGTCTTGGCGTTTAGGCAGTGCTGGGGTTGTTGCCCTTGCTCTGCCTCGTGCGTAGTTCCACTTGCTGCTGCAGCACTTGGTCCCCTCCCTTGTGGCTTTTCAGAGAGAAAGCCACCCCTCTGTATTTTCAACATCCTCTAGTCCTTTGTATTTCCACAGAGAAACTCAAATTCTATTCCAAGGCATGAAATTTCTGCAGAAATGGTACAGCAGGGTCCAGAGGGGTTCACGGCCCCAGAGCAGCCTGTCCCCGATCAGGTGCAGGGCCACAGGAACTGTGTGAAATACAGCTGTCAATCAGTAATGGATTCCTGATTAATGCTTTTGCAAATGACAGGACATGTGCTGTGTTATTTTTGTTACAGTTTAGTTGCTAACCTTATCTAGAAGTCAAAGTGGGATTCAGCACAGAAATGAGAAATCCTGAGGGTGGGGAAGGATGAAGCAACTACAGAAATGTATTATGAATTGCAGAGGCGGTGGGTCTTCATGTCAAACGTTGCTTGTGCTTTATGCTGAATTTATTGTCTGTGTAGAAGTTGTGATGGAAAGAAGAAAACAGAATGGAGAGATAATGGTTATCAGGGTTTTCATAATTTTTTTCCCACGTGATTATTGATGATGTTTACAGCACAAAAATTAACAGCTCTAAAAAGAAATAATTGATAGGAGCTGTCAGTATAATGATATTATTGTTGGAAGCTCGGTGTGGAATAAGTATGACTTGAAATGAATCAGGAACTGGAGATGAATATGTCAGTGGAAGAAAAAAAATTATAACTGAATGCAATTCGCTAAGTTAAATATTTGCTAGCATTTTATTCCACATGCAGAATACAAATGCAAGGGTGCCAAATCTGAACACTTGCCACATTTCAGCGTGTTTAAAGTATAATGATTACTGTAGTTATTTAGCATAATGACTAAAATAGTTGCCCAAAGTACTTTATTTATAGCAACGTTTGTAATTAGGTGCTTGAACATTTGTTATTTCAGACAGGAATGTCCTGTAGAGCTAAACCATGTGAAATGAATTCTCCAATTAGTGAATTTACATATCATCCTTTTTCTGTGAAAAGTAAAATAATTTTCTTCTTTTTCGCAATTTCTGTTACTATTACTTCGGGGCTTTTTTAAAGGAAACAGTATAACACTTGCCATATTTAATTCTGAAACTCAGCTGAACTCAGCCTATCCTCAATGAACAAATATCACAATTATTTTCCAGCTGGAACTCCCCAGATGTTATTATTTCATGGGGAATGCTTGACATAATTATGGTCATGAAGATTCTTTTTTTTCTTGTAGCTTTCCCTTTCCTGTCTCCTCCAAAAAGAAGAAAAATCCAATAATACCTGGCATAAAAAACTGAGCGTGAAATATTCCTCAAAATGAATCAAGTTCATTCTTTGCAAATTAAATATTATCAGGTCCTTTCGTAAGTTTCCTCTTTCTTTTAGCAATGTTAAAATCTATGTCAATCAGAGATTAAAATTAAAGATGATTGTGCCTGGTGCACAAGGCACATTATGATGAAGGTTATTCAAATGCAGCAGTCTAGAGGATGGTAAAGGTGTTCACAGAACATAAAAGCGGTGCCTAAAACCCTGATTTAGGGTTGGGGAAAACTCCTTTGCCACCATTTTGAGTACTGAGCACAAGAAGTGAGTTAGATATTTAGGTAACAAGATTCTCACGACCTCCACTGAAGCAGTTTCCAACTCCATGGAGGGGCTGAAGTTTTTGTATGCGAAGTTCCTCTCAGTCCAGATTTTTGCCACTGTTCATGCACAGGACATTGAGATGATGGGAAACCTGGTCAAACGCTAGATCCCCTGCCTGCTTTGGATCAGACTGCTGAACTCGGGGTCCTTACTTCCCAAGGCCTGTTGTTATCACTGACCCATTCAGTTACAAGGGAACATTTATGGCCTTTCTTCTTTTCGGTGTGACCCGTTGAGATGCTTTGTAGACTCACTTTGTACCTGGACTCTCTAGAAGCCTCATGGCTCTTGTGATTTGTATTTGTGGGTACTTGAGCTCCTCTTGCCCAGTCTGAGGAGCCTGGGTGCTGATCACGGGGCTCTGGGTTTGTGAAGGGACAAGTTTGACACCCTGGCTGTGTCTCTGGGGAAGGATTTCTCCATTTTGGTAGGAAGGCTTGGTTCACCCTTGGTACAACAGGATATCTGATTTTAAAACTGTATACTGTGATGTGTGGTAAATGTCTTGCTGATTTAAATGTAGTTTACTACTTTTTTTGGATGAGGCTAACTGCCAAGGAGGAACACCACTATTTCTGGCTTTCCTTTCAAGCTCCCAATATACCTCAAGAGAAATAGGGATGTTGTGAAACCAACTTCTGCCAAAAGCGAAGGAATACAGAATTTGTCATGTGGGACATAAGGAGCAATTGCAATTCTGGGATGTGATTTGTTGGACTGGCTGCTGTGTTAAATTAGTGGGACTGGTAGTGTTCTACTTTTAATAGATTAGGTTTAATAGATTAGTAGATTTTTAGTAATAATGATAACAGTGCTCAGCATCCTTCATGTCAGTTTTTATGCCTTTACTGAAGGGTGGTATTGACCCAAGCCAAATTAGGAAGGAAAATAGTATCTGGATAAGCTCAGGTATTTACTGCTCTGAAAACAGATCATTCATGCCCTTTAGCACTGATGCTTCAGTATAAAGAGGTAGGTTTGCCCTTCTGTTTTCTTAACTGTCAAATACTGTTAGGTACTAACTTATGTTCCTGTTTCCAAAGATGCTTTATTCCTTTTTAAGAAATTCTTGTTGCTCTTATTTTTTCTGAAGAAGCAGAAGAGGTTTCCTACAGAAGTTCACACTTTGCTGGGAAGCAGGGAAATGCATGTTTTCTGTTCAAGCAGCTCAAGTGTTTCTACAGCCCCTTAAAAACATGAGTAAAAGGAATCCTTTTGATCTGAACATGCCAATTTGTTGAAATGGTACCATCAGGAATAGATACACAGGCCCATAACAGAATTTCTTTAGGAGGAGACTGATTCTGATATTTAGCCTACTAGTTCTGTCTAACCATCAGAGGCACCTAGGACTACGTTGCTGTTTTACTGAACATGGGATTTGAGGTCAGCCTGTTTAAGGTTGAATATTTAACTGTCCCTTGGGCAGGGCACTTGCTGGGGTAGGAGACTCTGGTATTCTAAACTGGCCAAAATAAAGCTAATATGTAGGTAGGATTGGAATTGGATCAGGCTACTGGCTGATCTCTGCATGCCTCTCTCTGTCTTGTAGTTGGTGAAGACTTTCCTCCTAAAGAACAACATTCCAGAAGTGCTTGGAATATAGGATATAGGTCTCTTTTCCTAATTTATAATGTGTGAAAGGCTAAAGACCTATGGCTGTGTCTTCATGATAATCTGACATCTCTCACTTTTGGACCTTTTGATGACACACCAAGGGCAGAGTCACAATAACAAGAATAGGATCAAGATTTTTGCTTGGCCTATATCTCCTGATTGTCAGTTTAGAAGAATTTAAAGCCCTCCTTTTTTCTCTTTTTTTAAGCTATATCTTAGCAATTTATTTTAAAGGCTGTCTCTTGTAGAAGCAACACTATACCCATAATGGAATGTTTTAGTAGGCATTTAAAATGTAAAGTGTGAATTCTGTGAAATATTCTTTTAGCTTACAGAATGAATTTAAAAAGAAAAGGAATATTTTAATTCCGTTCTTTTTTATTTTCCATGCTTTTCCTGTGTGCTTTCTAAAGTACCCAAAAGTTAATCTAGAACATACAGTCAGATTTCTACGAAAATACTTTTTATTAAAAATTATTTCACATTTCTCAGAAATGTCACTTTTTTTTAGAGTACAGCTTAACACAGCACGATCACTTTTGAAACATTATAACACAACACAAATGCGGTTCCAGCCACATGCGTAATTCAACACAGCCTGATGTGTAATTAATATAGTACTTCACAATGTGAATGCTTTTTAGAAGGAATAAAAATGCAAGTGCAATTTTGCAAGATAATTGACAAGTAAAATGACCTGAAAGGGATGTGGTTTGACTGTTACTCTGGAGCAAACACTGGCTGTTCTAGGGTTGGTGGTGTGTACCTCACATACGTGCAGACTATGCAGTGGGTGCTGTGGGCTAAGGTAGTGAAGAAATTGATGGCAAAACTGAAGAAAAAAAGATGACAAATTTCTTTAGTTTGGAAAAGACAATTGGGCATTGTTTGAAGATAACAAAAGAAAAAAGGTTTGCTGGAGTTGGTTATTTATAGCTTAGCAGCTCCACTATGCTGAGATTTATTTGGAATGTCAGGTAAATAGAAACCCATTTATGCTTTTAACCAATCCTTGGGATTTAGCACATGATTTTGAGAACTATTTTGTAAAAAACTAAAAAAACATACTTGAGTTTTATACAGGGAGAAGAAGGATTCCATCTTCAGAATACAATGTCTTGTTAGCTATTGTTAATTGTTTAGTCTTCTGGTAAAAGGGATTATATCAATTCTCAGCAATACCAAATTTTGAAGTTCACTTTAAAAGTTCCCAAACCTAAAAAAATTCTTCTGAAATTCAACTTCTCCTAAAGGGAAGAAAGTCAGGGCAGCCCAGGAGAAAAGCTGAGTTGTGAGGAGAGGCTGAGGAGAGGAATTATGGATGGTTCCCAGACATGGCAAAAGCCCTGCTCAGACTGGATATTCTTTACTTCTATCTCGTAGTCGTTATGTATCATGTGAAACATGGATGAGACTTGGAGAGGCCTCTGGAAGGGAAAATGCTCACACTCTTTCTCTAGCCCTGCAAGCCTTGCCTGGAAGGAGCTGCCCAGCTCCTTGCAGCATTGCTGATTTAGTGGACTCTGTGTGAGACTGCTGTGGGAAGAAAAGCCGCAGGGCTGAGCACCACACTAATATGGGAGTAACACTGTACACTTCAGTTCAGGCTCAAGAACTGTTTTTATCCTAAATGTTGACACACAAATGTTCTCTCAGTCATTTCCTAGTACCATAAAGCAGCTACTTTCAGGGCAGGCTTTTGTTCTCATGGATTGCTTCTTCAAATATGGGTAAACACAAGCGTCACATGCAGGCTTGAAAAGCTGGTGTGTCATGCTGCACATCAAACAGTGTGTTTAGAAGTAGGATACCTACCTAGTAAAGGTGTCTTCTGCACATCTAGCAGCCTAAAAATACACTTAAGTAAGACTTTCCTTTTAATAGTGCCAGGAGACTGCTTTTAAATGCTCAAGGGAATTCTAAGGAAAGGTTGTCTTCTCTGTTTGAAACTCGAACATCCCAAGTGTGGGAGAACATTGGGTAATCCCTAGAACTGCACAAATGGTAGCAAATTTAAAAATGGAGAGCACACAGCAGGTACTTGTGCTAATATAGCAAAGCAAGGCCTGTGATGGGAGGGCTGTTCTCACCCTGGCTGACTCAAAGACTATGACCAGCTAGTTAGTATTTAGCAATTTAGACAAATCAAAAATGCTGGCTTCTCGAGCCAACTCAAGATTATAGTGGCTCTGCAAGTTCATCAAAAGACATGTAAACTGGTCAATAAATAAATGCAAATATGTTTCTGTATTTCTGGTTTGTGTTCCCCCAAATGCGTGCTTGGAGGCAGGGATTCTGCTCCCTTTCCCAAGGAGTCCTGTCTTATTTCTGTTTGGCAGTCAAGCAGCTACAGTCACTAGCTAACAAATTTCTCCTCTGCTGCAGGGCTGAGGTCAAAAAAGCCCAGGGTTTGGCTCATTAGGAAGGCTTAAACACACAAAGAAGTGAAATGTTCCCCTGACTGTTTTGCTGACTATGGTGCATTTTAATCCTTTGCATTTTCTGTATGCCATATTCCTGGTTTATGCTCTCCACACCACTATGCTCTTTTGTTTGTTTTTCTGAGTGCACCTGTGCCCCTGCAAGGGTCCTGCTATGCTCATCTCACTCCTATTGCCTTGCTGCAAGGGGGAATGGGCTGGGAATATGGTGGGCTCTTGTTACAGGTGCCAAAGCTGCTTATTTGACTCTGCAGCTGGCCAAATGCACGAGTGTTTTGGGAAGCCAGGAGTGCATGGCCATGGAATAGCACTTGGCTGGACAGCAGCTACATAAATAGGAACATAAAAGAAGGATTCATAGGCTGAGTCTCTTCAAGGCTGTGCGGTCCTGCAGCTCACCAAGGGTTCTCCTTGCCATCCAGCCCCAGGTGCTTTCCAGCTGAGGAAGTGCATGTGGTTGTTGTCTGCTTTTTGTTCTGTGAATAAATTAACAATCACAGTTGCTTATATGCTTATTCTGCCGTCTTCAATAAGCGAACAGGCTGAGGCGTTGTATGTGCATATGTAGTCAGAAGAAAAATACCTCTAAAGTGAGAAAGATGTTATTTTGGTGGAACATGTGTCTTACTATATTAGCATTTACACTGACTAGCAAGCCTCAGAAAACCATTTAACTACCTTTAACTCTGTATTTTCATAGTTAGCAAAGGGTACGACATCTGAATTTTGCTTTATACTATTCATCCCTCCTGTGTCTTGTGTAGAATTTAAATGCACCTCAGTCTCAGTTATTTTCTGGAATGTCTTAATTTAATTCCCATTCGTTCTCCCTGTGGCCTTCAAAGAAAAGAAAATAGGTGGGGCAGACAAATTGGAAAGTAGGAAAATACTCTGTGTCAGCTTTTCTGATTGTGTCAGGTGCACTGCAGAAAAAATAATCTACTTCATTATCTCCTCCTTCAAGTGGAATACTAATCAATATCAAGGACTGAAAGAACAGTGTTTGACTAATACAGGATGATACTGAGAGTTCACTTTTATAAGTGATCATTATTTTTAAACAGCAACTTGCAATTAACTATTCTAAATATTTTTTAAATGTTTAAGTCTTAAAGAGCACCATATTACTACTTACGCCCTTGAAAAGGAGATGTCACTGAACCATCCTTTAACTGTCTTCTACTCCACCTCAAAAAAATAAAGAAGGTGTTTTATCATCTTTTCAGGATAGATAGAGCAAAAAAAAAAGTTTATCATGTAATTTGTTCATTTAGGGAGCAGTCATAAGTTCCTTTATTCTAACAACTCTTCTTCCTTTTCTTCCTTCTGCTGAGTTTTCCTTTCTGCACCAAGTTTTTCCTCTGTTTATATTCATTAGTACATGGGACGTAGAGAATGCATTAGTATTAAAACAAGTGACATTGGATGGATCAGGCAACTTCAAAACCAAAGGAGTGCAGATATCATTGGGAGTATTTTCTGCTTAAGATAGTGTTTTACCCTATGAAGAGCATTTGCACTCACTCTGGCCTGGAATCAGTAGAAATCTCCATCTCTAGAAGAAGTAACATACACCACCTTCATTCCTTTTTAATGCATTCTGAGCTAAATGTGTGCTTGAGACATCTGTCCTTCCCATTTATCTCTTCTGTTTTCAGCAGCAAAGTGATGATAGGAGTAGCCTGGATTGGATCAGGAGATTTAGGCAGGTGACAGCCCACCTTCTTAGACATGTTCTAATGGCAAATTTGGTCTCTTGCTTTCAGTACACAAGGATGAGGATTTGTGACAGCTCACTTTCCCCTTTAAGGCACGTTACTGAGAATCAGCATTTTCAGAGAGCTTAGTATCCAGCATCTGATACTGTGACAAGTGAGGTCATGAGGTCAGATAATTAGTGCTGAAATTCTCTGTTGTTTTGTGTCTTTTTTTTTTTTTCTATTTTATTTTTTTTTACTGAAAAACTGCCTTCTTTAATCCAGTGTTAGGAAAGAAGATCTGAACCCAATTCTGAAACTGCTGATCACACTGTTTCTGTAGCTGGTATCCTGTGGAGGTTAAATGGAGCACCTGTAAATTTTCTGTGGGCCAGTGGCATGTAATTGAATGTTGTAGGTTAATATGCTTTCTGTGATGGACAGTGACTGTCTCTGAAGAGTTTCTCTGGCCAGCAAACAGACCAAAAGACAGGCAGTTGCAGACACAGAATATCAGATGTCATCTTGATGCTCAGAATGAAAGCATTTGTCTTTTTGCTTGGAGGTTTACATCCCTCCCTAGCTGGCACACCTATAAAGGCCATCAGGAGTAGCTGCAGTGTTTGGTCTTGCCCTCCTTTTATGGATCATTGCTCAGCTGTAAAAGATGTGTGCTCCAGGACAACCTTAGACATGGAAAATGAGGTTTGAGTGGTGCCCTTGCTGTGTCTGTGTGTCTGTCTGTGCCTGCTTTGCACTTAACAGAGTGGGCAGGCAGCTGTTGATGGCCAGCCCATAATGGCAGGGACCCTCTGGTGAGTATTCATTGCTCTACAGATGATTATGACGTTATGATAAGGAAGTTACTTTAATTCATGATGCCCCTGTTTTTTGGGCTGGGATCCCATTCTGCCCATTCTTTAAAAATGGCCTAAAATTTATACCTTGCATCTTGTCTAGTACAAGTGGCAGCCATGAAGGTTCCGGGTCTCTTCCTGAACTCTTGAAGATCTCTCTCTCTGTAAGATCACTCTTGAAGAAACAAGTATTTCTTTCTTAGGAAATACTGTTCCCTGTATCTGCCCTAGAAGAAGATGTCTACATCCTTGTTCTCAAAGTATACTTTGCCACAGTAAGAGGTGTTTGTTTTCTCTACTTTCTCTGCTTTAATACCAGCTTCATATGGCTTAATCCTCACTAATGACTGCAGCTTGGCCCTGTGCCATGAATCCACCTATGTCTGTAGACTTCAACCCTCCCCCAAAACCCCCCCCCCCCCCCACCAAACAANAACAACCCCCCCCAAACAAAACAAAACAAAAAACTGTGAAGAATATTGGAAATCTAGCCAGAAAAACCCTCTTTAACTTCCTTGGCACAGAGCCTGGAAAGGAAGAGAGAACACAGAATCAAAATAAATTACAGGATTCAGAAGTGCATTAAATTAGCCCAGAGAAATTGCTTTCTCTTGGTATTAGTGAGTAGTGGTAATTTGAAACACTTCAGCCCTGGTCACTTTGTTATTTTAAAAGAAATGAAAATAGAGATGTAAGAAAAGAAACCTTAAATAATAGGGTCTGTGGTTGCATTTTCAAGTGGTAACTTAAACTGAAATGCTTTGGTTAAGTTGAGACAACCTAGTGAAGAGTTAATTCTAAGAGGTTTGACAAGAATCATAAGATAATTTAGTCTTGAAGGAATTTCTGGAGATCCTGTTATCAATCCCCTTACTCAGAGCAGGGCCAGTGAAGATAAGGTTGCTCAAGACCTTGTCAAATTAAATTTTGAGTATTTTAAAGGCTGCAGATTTTACATGTGAGTTTTAGAGGGTGAGGTGCTTGTTTCTCAGCATAGATCAAAGAGAGGAGAGGTTTGAATCACAGAATTGAATCACTCTTTCTGTTTTCCTTCCTCACAGGGTTTTAGGACAGGAGTGCATTTTGGTTTTGCTTTGGTTTGGTTTTGCCCCAGTTAACAAATAATACAACCTGTCTCTATGAAAACAGAGAAGTTCAAATTGCAGATGTTCATTGTTTAAATCAGTATTGTCTGGCCATTGTTCAAATGGTCCTCCCATGCTATTAGTCCTCTCTAAAGATTAGGAGTCCCCCCAAAGATGTTATGTAGGTTCAATATCATGCAATCACTAATGGTCAGTGCACGTGGAGTGACTCAGCCAGGCAAACCTGATCAGGTTATCCAGCTGCTGTGCTCATCAACTTCAAAAATAATTCCAGATGGGAGTTTGAAGCTCCTCCAGTACAAGCGTGAGATCTGTTACAGAGCTCTTCTGACTGCAACTATCTTTCCACCAGGTTAGGCTGCAACTTCATTTGTTTTGTCCAAAAATTGACCATAACTAGGAAAAATAACTCAGAAAGGACAGTAATTGCTCCATGCCTCAGTGGGAAAAAAGACTGTATTAACAATAAAAAGTCATTTATGGAGTATGCAGCAGAAAGATGATCTCCTCGTTTCCTGTAGGTGAAGGTAATCCCATATTTATTGTGCAAATGCATAATCCCAAGGCTAAGGATTTGCTGCAGAAAGGGAAATATTCACCTCAATGCAATAATAAGAAATGAAAGAATATATGAAATTAAATAATGAAAAGTGGCAGAATCTTCACTCCTCACAGTTTTTATACAGTCATTAATCGTGGATTCATTTAAATATACCAGAATCAAATTATTCGTGCTTGTTCTTTTCTTATTATTAAATGCTTAAATGAAGAGCATTCCTAAGGATGTACCATAAAGGCTTTATAAATATTTATAAATATAAAAGCTTTTATCCCACTGGAACATGGTAAAGTCCAAGGGGTACAGATTTGAAAAGGACATTCTTTGGTTCTTGTCTGTCATATTGAGTTTCTGAGTTATTCTTTATTTACTTGTTCATTTATTGATTGATTTATTAATTGTGCCCTACATATATTTCACTGGTTGTGATAACAGAGGCGCTTTTCAGGCTTTGTTTTCCAATATCTACCTCTTTGTCCTCCTTGATGGCTTTATTATGAGGGGTAGAGGAGATGGTCTGTTTTCCAAAAATTGTCTGGATCAGCATCCTGTTGTCTTAGAATTTAGAGATGTGCTGCATAATGAATGCAGTGACACAGTGGAAGAGACACATGAGTGGAGGTTATAATTTTTTGAGCAGAAAGGAATAGTGTAGACATTCTTGTTAGTATTGGGGGAGAGAAATGAGTCTCCAGAGAGTCATTCAAAGAAAATCTTTGGAAAAGAAAGGTGGCACATTCCCCTGTAGTTCATAGGAAGCAAAAAGAGCAAATGAGTGCTCTGCCACATCACAGAGGGCAAGTAAATGTCGAGACCTTACTTCAGGAAGGTCACAGGCTGAGGGATCTCTAGTTATTTATCAAGGGTGTCACTTCAGTGCAAATATGAATTAGATTTGTTGTACTTATTATAGAACAGTTGTTCTACCCCTTCTTTTTTTTTTTCTATAAAACATACTATCATTTATTTTGGTTTGCTTTTTGGGATTTGTTTTGCACAGAATGTTGCTGGCAATTTTGTCAGCGCGGCTAACCTTTGTAATTGGGAAGTATTATCATATGCCAATGTAACCTACAAATAAATAACTTGAGGGAAAGAAGAACTTCAAGTTTGTTTATATGAAAAATAAATGAGAGATTATTCGCAAAGAGAGATCCAATGTAAGTTTAATTGAATATATTTACGTTTTGAATGCAAAAGATTAATAACATTAAATTTAAAGATTTAATGTGCAGTGGTAAGTTGTCTTTCACCAAGAATAATGAGTTGGAGAAATTTGTGGAAAATCAAAGTAATATTTCTCTGGGATGCCCACAATGCTCCCTGAATTTTTATGATGTATTTCAATTTGCCTCTGAGGCAGAAAAATCCTGTCCTTCGCAAAACAGTATCCTTATTTTAAAGCTGGGGAACTGAAACACAAGGTAGACTCTGGCTTTCCTAAGGTGCAGGAAGATGTGTGATACAGAGCAGAAAGTGGCAACTTGGTTTCCCATGTCCCATGCTAGAAGGCTAACCCCCAAATTTATTTGAGATTGTGGTAGAACCTTGTTGGTTGTGTTTAAACAAATTGTCTTAGACTCTGAGAGTAATTTCTATGGCAGAATGAATTTCAGTGCAGTCCACACTGCTCTGCCTCTCATCTCTGTAGGTTATATCCAAGAGTACTGAGCTTTATGGGAAGTTGGTTTCATATTCCAGTCTAACTAATGTAAGGGTAGTTTTAGGGTCTACCCACTGCACTGCAGTGTGTTGTATAAACCTACCACATTTTGTGGAGTCAGAAAACAGGCTTTTGCATTCTGTCTCCTTAATTTATTAAGTTCATGAACTTGATAGTTCAACCAGAATTTCCCAGTTCTGCCACAGATACCTGGATGTGTAGCATTGGTCAGGATACTTATTCTCTGTGCCCCGCAGTTCTCCTGCTGTAAACTGAAGTCCTTGCCCTGGACAGCACCACAATTCATGTCTGTTACATGCCCAGAGCCAGGGGGAAGACAGACATAAAATTACACCTCTGAGTACCTTAGACCATTTAGGCTTTGCAGCTTTGAAAGGGCTCCGACTGCTTTATTGTTATTTAATAGGGAATGAATATTGTACAGTGGCTACATCCTGTCATACCTAGAAATGCAGTTCTGGGAGAGAGCAGGGAAGGATGAAAGCTTGATATTTCTCTTGTTGATTGTTTTGAAAAAGAAAAATAAGTTTGTTACTATTACTTTAAACATAATCTCAATTACTGACTTTAGAGTAAGTGTGCATTATGCCTGTCGCCTGTTGCTGAGGTCAAGAATAGCATTGTCAAATAAATGTATTGAAGAGTTTTCTACCTTTCATTAAATCTTGATCGTTATACTTTGTTGCCTAAAATTATCTGTTTTTTCTGTCACCATAATAGAAGCCATAAAACTTTGGAGAGAGTATAATTAATAACCTTCATGTAACCTAGCTGAATGTGTGTTGGCCAGAAGGCTCTGGGTGTGCACAGACACACACAAACAGATGCACAAATTCCAAGGAGCAAAGTGGTAATAAAGGGATACTCTGGAGCCAGTAATTGAAGTTATGTGACATTTAGTGCCTCTCTGACTTGAAATAACTTAAAATTGGAACTTAGTTTGAATGCCTCTGTCCTTACCTCAGTTAGCTAAAGGCTCCAGGAAACAGGATTTGCAGACCACCTTGTTTTAGAACAAAGTAAACAATTATTTTAAGGGATTAGAGAATGGACAAATTTTCTTCCCCTGACGTGTTGTTGTGGATAATCTTTCTGGAGTCCAAAACCCTATAGAAGTGATGGAAAAATGATCTGTGACTGTATGACTGGCGTGATTGATGAGAATATAGGATATTTCATGTTCCTGTCATTTTTTAATCCAGACCATGTAAAAGAGTTATGCTGTGTGACTGTTGCTCAGCAGTCTCTGCAAAATAAAGCAGTTCATGTTTTACAAAACATAAAACCTTTGTGATTATGTTTTAGAGCTATTTAGCAACACAAATACTTATTGTAAGTCCCTCATTGGTGAATGAATGAGGGAACTTCTTAAAGCCAGACCTACAGAATTAAAAAATATTAGTCTGAATTTGGAAAGGAACCATTAGTGGATACTTTATGAAAAAAGGCTTACACAATCTCTAGTAACAAAAACTTAATAAAATAGAGAGCTTGGAGAAGAGTTAAAAATAAGACAGACCTTCTGATGTTATATGAAGAATTATTTTCTTGCTCTCCCAAGAGACTGAGTTAGCTCATTCAGGAAGCTTTTTCATGCTTCATCAACAGATCTGTGACATTCATTTTGTTATCAGCTTTCTGTTTTTCTGAGCTCCAGTGACAATGTTACATCTGAAAGCTCCTCATCTTTCATTAGAATTTTTGTGCATTATCCTATGTAAGGCATTCATTAACACATAATGCAAGATGCAAATGAATCTAATAAATTAGCCCATCACAGAGCACAAAAATAACAGATCTGTCTCATAAACCTAATGTTTGTAAAGTCTTCCAGCACAGGCACTCAGATCAGACTTCTGTGCTGAGAGTTGTCATGAATTTCCAAGTAGTTGTATAATTAAGCAGAGTCAGCAGTAAAGTTTTGATCATGCTTTGTTTGCTCTTTTATTTTCTCTTAGTAACTAAAGTCAGACTAAAAAAAAAGCTTGTGAGTGACTGTGATATGCTTTGCCCTATAGCTGTTGTTTAAAATTACATATTGTTTGCCTTTTTCATGTGTTTGCTTCCCAACCAAGAGTATTATGGAGTTGTAGTTTAGGATGCTTCCTCAGAAACTCATCCTGAAGTGATCTGGGTTTTTCTTGTCCCTTGACTGGTATTGGGGAACTTAAAATCTTGGACTCTTATTAATTGATAAAAGCATATTTGGCATTTCTACATCTCTTGCCTTGATGTCAATGTTTGAAAGGAATAAAAAATTCTTTTAGCTGAGTATTTTTGAGAATAAAAAATGCCCCAAACCAGATCTCTGAACTGGAGTTGAAAGCCTTCTAATTACCCGGGCAAGAGCAGAAATTATGTTTCATGAATCATTCAGAACAAGCATGCTTTTAATCCTCTTCCTGATTACATTTTTTAGTTGGTATGCTGGAAACACCCATCTTCCTCAGTTCATTTTCTTGGTGATGAGTTTCTATCTGCTAGAACCAGAGCTGAGCTGCTCCTTCTTCGCTGACTCTGAAATGTTCATATTTTTTCATTTGATTCTTTAATCATGGCAAATCTGCAGTTTTTTAATGGAAAGGAAACATGTCATCTTCAATGTTAAAGTGGTGCATGATCATATCACTATTGATTTTCAGTGAGGAAACCCTTTAATTTAGCATATTTATATTTGAATGAAGTGCAGTTGAACTTTTGCTGTACTTAATTTAGTGGTAGCCTAATTATACAGTTCAATACAATCTAATAATCCAGGCTGGAGTACAGGACAGTAGAAGATTTTTCTTTGTGATTTAGCTGGCAGCAAACACTAATCTTCGTGGTTGTTATCAGAGAAAGACATCTGAATCTATAGCAGTATTTGTCTTTCCCTGGCACTCAATTCCTGCCTTCTCTGTGTGTCAGGGTTTTGTTTATCGTTTCCGCTTGTTCTGGGCTCCAGACATTCATCTTCATTTCTGTGTTTTTTCCCTTCCCTCTGTGACTCACAGCAATAACTTATTTTCCTTTTAGGTTGGTAAACAACACGCTGATGTGTATTCTGAATGTGATGTAGGACATTGCTGCTAGACCAGAAGCAGTGACTCAGCTTTCTTCAGCCAGCAAGTGGCCAGTTGCTGATTCACTTTGACAAATGTCTGCTTTATAGTGAACAGTGACAAATTTGACAGTATTTAAGGAACTCCTGAATAAAATCGCATTTCCTTTTATATTCTTTAAAGCCTGATACAGGCACAACTAGAGGGAGAAGAAGTCTGTTTAAAGAGCGACCTTGATCATTTAAAAGAATACATTCTATGATATAAAAGAAACTTGGATGCTGCTCCAGTGTGAGAAGATACCTAATAAACTGACTTCATTCTTGGCATAGCTAGTGAGTAGTTAAATCAGTAATACAATTATCTCTCCTTGCTTTATTACTGTACTTCATATATATATATATATAT
>VZRS01009720.1:630695-667523 GCA_013398055.1 Ifrita kowaldi
TATATATAAAGTTATGGTTATGGAAAAATTTCTTGCTTGTTTTGCATGCGTGCATATTTTTGTGATTTGTGGTACAGAGTGCTCTTTTAGACTGCATAAAAACAGCCTTTAGTACTAAACCTGGACCTCTAATTACTACAATTTCCCCCCATTCCTCCTCCTTTCTTTGTCTAGTGACTAAAAATTGATGAGTCCAAGTCATCAGTCATCACCAGCATCAGCCTAGTCCAGTAGCACTTCATATTTCTATTCTGCTGGTTCTGCTGATATGCTTTAGATGAAAGCCTTAATAACAACAGAAATCAAAACAAGGGGGAAGTCACAGTGGCTTCTAGAGACAGACAATGTTAATTTATTTCATGATTCCCCCTCACTTACTTTCTGAAACAGGAAGACAATAATCCTTCCTTAGCAGGATAGAATCTTGCCTGTCACTGATATCTAGAGAGGCTGGTCTTAAAGCCCTGTATGTTTTAAGATTACAAATAGGATAATGCTGTGAGTATACAACCTTAATACATGAAGATGGGCAGGACTAATAAGATAAGAAAGAATGGGATTTTATGCTTTTAAAATTACCACTTACTATTCTGCATTTTTAGTATTTGCTTCTTTTACTGCAGGTAAATGCTACTGTCAACTTAAAATAATATGGTTATAGTTAGATTTTTTGGTAAAGGAGATGTGCTGCTGGTGGCAAACAAATTTAAATGGAAGAAGGACTTTTTCATTAAAAATAGGGTTTTTATTAAATAAGTATTGGATGTTATGCATGGATTCAGGATACAAGAACTGGTAGAGTCAATGCAACTGAAGTAGGCCAAAGTTGTGCCATTAGCCTGACTTTCTCCTAGTTATTTTTTTCTTCTCTGTTAAACAAAGTAACATTTCCTAAAGGGAAAATGGAAGTTTATACTTGGATATGTTTCTAAGTCTGTGGCTAGGTTACTTGGTTTGTTATACCAGCTCTTGGTTTTTCTTTGCAAATGGGTATTGAAAAGGAAGTTTCATCATCTAATGTTGGATATGCAGCAGTCTTATTGATATCTGCTCCTCTTGGAAAAGCTTTTTGTTCATAGGGAAGAAGGTCATCTGATCTCATCCTTTTGAGACTGTGTTGGAAAGCACCTTAGGAAAACTTTGGTATATCACACCATTTCTGAAGCCTTGTAGCCTTTCTGAATTTCTGTTCATTCCTTAAAGGTTTTCAGAGTTTCGCCATTTGTGCTTCACAGACGTTTACCTTTCTGGCTTAGTAGCTGCTTTCTTCATTTTCATACCTCTACAATGACACAACTGCTGGACAAAATAGAAAAGAAATGAAAAATTGGAAAAAAATATATTAAAAAAAAGGTGAAGTGATGAAGCACATCTGTCTGAATGAGTAAGTACAGAAAGGATAACCTAATAAACTACAGAGTACCTCCAGAACAGCTGAACTGTCAAGGAGCATCTTAGGATGTCCTTTTGTGAAGTGTTTATCTATGGAATCCCAACAACAGAAAACTATCACAGGGTATGGGTTGTATTCTGTTGCAATGAGATTCTACTCATTGCACTACTATAAACATAGCAGTGTCCTGGTGAATTGCAGAAATCTTAAATGTTTAGATTTGGATTTTCAGAACCACCTGTAACTTTTCTGACTACATATTTTATTTATTCTTAATCCCCTAAAATGAACGAATACGTAAAATAAACTAGCATTGCTTGACTGAAGTTGGTGAATACATATATTTTGGGGAATTTAAAAAGCAGTGATCAATTTTGTTTAAAATATTTATATGGATAGTTTGTAATTTACCCGTGGGTTTCCTTCCAGCATTTGGTTTGTTTGTCTCAAACAGTTGTCTTTCTTTTATTTTATTGGCTGTTACACCTTGTGAATTATCTTTACTGGGAAATGCCATTTGTTTTGTGTCTGTACAGGGCCTAGCACAAACAGGGCCCAACCTTGTCAAATCTCTGGTTGCAAACAGCAATATTAATAATGAAAAATGGCGCAGGAAAATTGGATTGAGACTGGAGTTTGTATGAAGCATAATAGTGAATGTAATAAAAGACAGTCTTTAACATATAAATGGGTTTGAGAAGATACAGCGTAATCAAATTCAACTGCATTTTTTAGTACTTTTCATGTCATGTCTCCCAAGGTGCTTTACAGCACAATAATCATGATTAACTCAGGATTTAATCAGTGAACAGTGCAGTAATCCACAAAGTGGGACAATGAGTTAGAAGAGCTTGATGTTGGTGAGGACCCCAGTGACCACGCTATAATTCATGAGGAGATGTCAGTGAAACCCATCAAGGCCGCGTGTGGCAGAGTACTTGGGGAGACAATTCCATATTTCAGGGAAGCAGTTGGAACAAAGTCCATTTCTTTGATAGCATAGTAATCTGAGGATGAGAGGTTTGGGATGTGTGCTTTGTTTTAGGGTGATACTGAGAAATCATAAGAGGAATTTATACCACATTTTCTGGTTTGCTTCAGTTTTGCTTTTGTAAATGTTTGTGAGTGCAAATATCTCTCAAACGTGAACTCTGTGAATTGCAAGTACTGGTTTCTTGGCAACCACATCAGGACTTTGCTATTTGCAGCTAGAAAGGAGGGTGCATTTTAAAACAGTCTGCAAATTTAGAGGTTTTGATAGCATTCATGGTAACAAAGCTCTTATGGCTTGTGTTTAATCTTGCAGTCTTAGTCCTCAGACCCCTAAGTGCACTACATGGTCGATGTAGCGAGTGCCAAAGCAAATTTGAATCACTTAAGTTTTTTCTGCTTATTAGAAGACAGTCTCTGAAATACAAACTTTGCTATTAAGGATGTTTCATACCAGGTGGGTTAAATAAACTACTTGTAAAGGGTGTTTCAGATGGATACTGATGGGCACTCTCCATGTCACCTGCAGATGATGATGAGCTGAGGAGTGTTCCTGTGTACACTCCTTGGGAGAGGAGGAAGAGGTTCTTCAGATATAGAAGGGAACAGCCTGGGAGGGGTAAAGGGTATTTGATGCAGTGATATGACCCGTACAGTTTCAAGTATAGTTTTCCTCTTCCTTCTACCTCTCTCCTTCATCTTACTGCCTCAAATCTAGGGAAGGTATTCGCTGTCTTGGATCTGTGTGGAGCACAGATAGTGATGAATATCAGGCAGAGTAGGCAATAATCCAGTTGCCAGGGTCCAGATGCCTGATATACAAGCAGTACAATTTCAAGTCTTAAATATATTTTTCTTTGCCATTGTATATTATTTACATAAATTGTTCTTAAAATGTAACCGTGTCTATGAAGAATTAATTTTAAGTATTTATTATGGTGAACAAGTAGAATGATTTATGTTAAGATGTTATTTCTGTCTGAGCAATGCAGTTAGTGGTTATGAGAACTGGCTCTGATTTTACAAGATATTGATTCTGCTGAAGTTCAGGTGAAGGAAAGAGAAAGGTCAGTGAAAGGAGGAAAATGAGATTTTCGTTCTCGTTTTGTAGATGTTGGTGCAGGTTCTAGAATGCATGTTCTAAATGTGTGTTGGATCAAGGTTTTAGACTGTGAGCTTTTAGGATCAGAGAGTTTCTAAATTATACCATGAGGGATTTATACCCTACTTTGGATAAATGTTGTATAGTACTAATAAAACTGTATAATTGTCATGACTGCATCAAAGTTTCTTATAAAGCTTCTTATTTTGTGGCACTGCAACATAAATGCCGCAGCACATTTAAAAAATGTAGATGAATTTACCTTCTTGTACCTTCAGAGAGTGGATAATTTTCCTACAGATAAGGAACCCCCAACAGAAGTTTCTAAAGGAGTTGCCAGGCACTTACAGGGAGGTCACAGCTGGGAACCAGGTTTCATTCTTCATTGCCCTGACCAACCTTTCCTCACTCTACCCCTCTTTGCACTCCTTTAGCCCAGTTTTTGGAGTTAGGCCCCTTCGAAGCATGTCTATTTTTAAATTTTTTAGATTTTTTTTTCTTAGTCTTAATACATTTTTTCCTTCTATGAAATGGAGAGAGCAGTGCTTATATGACTCTTAAGGGGTTTAGTAGTGTTGTCTGGTTCGAAGATACAGAACTTCTTGAGCCAGAGAACTGTGACTTTACTTACATATCTACACAGCACAGAAGAAATGAATACTCCCTTCATACCTGGAACTTCTAATGTCTCCCTGGACTGCTGATGGATGCAGCCACTGCATCCTGTCTTTCTCAAGCTCACTCTGCATGATGCGAACTTTTACCCATATATTTATTATTTATTAAATAAAACATTTATTAGTTTTTCTTATTATTTTCATAATCTCTTGACACAATCACTGAATTATGTATGCTTATGGGTATGTTAGGTTGTGCAGATAAGAAGACAGAACAGTAAAGGTTTCAATTTTTAGGGTTAGAATAAAATCTAGCTACACATCACAAACAGCATGCCCAGGTGAAGTATCTATTGTGCTAAAGCAAATGGTGTTACTTTTTACTACTTCCTCCTGGAAAAGGGCTATGGTTTTGAGATGAAATCCGGCATCTCAAATGAATTTTTTATATTACTTGATGTAGCAGGATTCATTTTCTCCATCATCTAATGGATCATGTTTATTGAATCAGACAAACTCGAGAATCTGAGCTTTCAGATGTGGAGGGCAAAAAATTGCCTGTGTTTGTTTGGCATCATCGATTTATCAAGACTTATCTTGTGGAGATACTTATGGGTTGAGTTTCCATCCCTTTGTGAAAGTTCCATTATCTTAGATCTTTAAAACCTAGCATTGAGGAAAAAATGATGTTTAGGAAAACAACCAGCAGTATTTTACAGAAGTTTTATAGGAATGCTATAAAGTGGTTATTGTGTTGCTGTACATTATTTTGATTCAGTGACTAAGGACACTATGACTTCTTGAAGGAAAAAATAGGTTTGATCAAGCTTTAGCAGGGTGAGTAACAAAACTTCTGCAGTTCTGCCTCTCTTAAAGACGTGGATACTCAGCTCTTTGGGCTAAAGAAAGATCTTTTCTTCTGTTGAGGAGAGATTTTTGCATTGACAGCAGTTCTTCTGGTTGAACTGTCTGTCTGGTAGTATAAAGACTGATTGCTCCCATCACCGTAGGACAGAAACCTGCCTATTTTCTCCTGCCACTCTCCTTTGTGAACACTATGGAATATTGCAGCTCCCCAGCAGGAAGACTGACCCTGTTGCACTGAAATCAACTGGGAGAGTTACCACTGACTGCAACAGCGGCCGGGTCAAGCCCAGGGTTAAATTCTTTCTGCTGATATGTTGAATCCAGCAGTGTTTCATTCCAGGATTTCTGGCAGCTTTACCCCTGCCATAGATAGGGGTAGGATAGGGCAGGAAGGGAGGGTATTTGGGGGTTGGCAGGGAGCTCCACGTGCAGAGTGAGTGTGGGCTCATCAAGCTGCAATGAGAGGCAGCTGTGAGGGAGCCTGGAAAGGGAATTGGCAACACCTGGGGTGGAGGTGGCCTTGCTGCAGCAGAACACTGAGGGTGCTCCAGGGAGGTGGTTGTCTGCTTGCCTTCTTCCTTCAAACAGCAGCTCTCAGGTTAGTTTTCTGTGTTTTAGGAGTTGATGGTATAGCTCATCTCTGGGGGTAACAAATAAGGGTACTTCTTTGCTTTATTTTGGGTCACTTTTGTTATTGTGAGCATACATTTTTTGTATCTGTTAGGAGACTTGGTTGGTATCTGTGAGCTGGGTAAGGCATGAATCCTTTCCAGGACTGTCTCAGAGTGAGAAGATTGATGTGTAGAAAGTATCTGGGCTGGAAAGAGTCAAGCCTAGGTTGAAAGACTGACAAAAATTTATCTGTGTTTCAGACCTAGCCCGCTTTGGGCAGGAGATTGTTACTTACCCTGTATTTAGGTGTGCTGGGTGTCTGTTGGGAAACCATGGACAGGTAACTGTTGTGCCTGCAAAAAGGCAATTCTATTGCATGTCCAATAATTACATGTAATATTTTGAAGTGATATTCACTGGATTTTCATACTGATTGATTTAATGCAGCTTGGCTTTTGCATTGGCTCTTAATTGTTAGTAAACTAGAATGAAATCAAGATTTTTGTGTGTTTTGTGGAATTCTAGTGCATGGGACAGATTTTGAAGGATGTATACTAGAAATTTCTTTGGATTTGTTTTTCTGCTTTTATGCTGGGTGGCAGATATTACACCCTGTACCCTATGGATTCATTCTCTCCTGCTTGTTTTGTGAAACCTTTTGCACCTGTGAAAAGTGTCTGTAAAAAGGCAAGGAGCAAAATCTAACTCTTAATGGTGCTATGGATGTAAGAAACAAATACAAATTACAAGACAATACATTGATATTCATGGTTCTCTTTCTGTAACAATATCCCCTTTGGAAAACTAGAGCATATAGAGTTAGGAGGTTGGTTGAAAAAGCTTGGCCATGCAACTGCTAAGCTCTAGTATTAGGAGACTAAGACCAAATGTTTTTAAAGCACCAGCTGAAACTTATTGTGGTTTATAATTAGGTACAGCTCTCTCACTTTTTAACAGACACTTTGTTTTTATTCTGCCTCTTCTAGAGACCTTTTTCATACAATTTATAAGGGTTTGAAATGAAACAAGGTGTATGCTCTGGGGCTTTAATTGCTAGTTGTTAGTAAACAGAAGTTTCTTTTCATTAACTTATTGCAGAGGCTTCTGATTAGCTGTTCAGTGGTACAGTTTGCTTTTGTTTGGGGGGACTGTTTCACCTTTTGTGAATGCTAATGGCACACTTTGAATTACAAGGATTTATTTCAGAGGCTGTAAAAACTGTGAGATACCTATCAGCTGAAAGGCAGCTCAGTGTTCCTAAACTACCAGTGTGTAAATGAACTCTTAGATTGTATTCTTTGAGCTCTATGAAGTGCTGTAGGGTGCACGCTTCCAGCTGTGAAGGATTACTGCTGATCCCAGTAGCTCATCCAGAGAGAGGTTTTTATTTTAGCTCCCACTTTGAATGACTGATTCGTGTCTTGATGGGGTACATACTTGATTACTTTATTTCATACTACTCATATGCAGTATTGATTTATCAACCGTAAACTTTCATCACTGTCATCTGTGAAAGCTCTTATCTGGAGTGTCACCAATAATGAGAGTTTATACTGCTGTTACCTGTCTCTGGTGTGGTAGAATGGGTTGTTTTACCTCCCAAAAACACATCTCTCCTGAAGGGTGGAAGGAGTGATGTGTGCAATTGGCAGGGGTGGTTACTGTAGCTGCCTGTTAGGAAGTATTTTTTTTTTCCTATTAGACAAGTTCACTGCCATTGAAATCCAACCTTAAGTAGCCCTGGGAAGGGAGAAAGGAGAATAATTAAATTAATGGTGAGTGGTCTGCAGACTGCCCTTAGGAGCTCTAGCCAAGCCTTCTGCTCCCAATAAAAAACCCATTTCCACTTCACACCCAGAGCAGAAATCGAGGTATCTCCTCTAGCCCTAAAACAAGGAGAAACAAACTCAGCAAGTTGAAATCTAGTCTGAGCCAGGGGTTTCTTCTTACTGCCTCAAGTAAGGATGCAGGGAGGGTGCAATTGTTCAAATGTTATAAGGTGTGTTAGAGATTTTTGCTTTCTCTCTTCACTTCTTCACTCTTGATTTCCATGACTTAACATCTTCCTTCGTGGATTTATGCAAAATTTCAGGGGTATGCATCAGGTGTCACCCAGGCATTCCACAGCCCAACCAGGGCAGTATATTAACAAAGGATTTTTGGATATACTTTAGCACAAGAGGTTTGAGCTCCCAGAAGCTGTGTCTTGTCCAGAAGCTAAGGCATAACATGCTTGAATAAACAAGTATTTTGGTTTCCCTACAGGCTGTGCCAAGTAATTTTAAAATCAATCATTTTTGATTAAAATTCACAGTTAAATCTTATTTTTTAAAGTAATTTCATCAGACTTTTTCTTCTTACTCTTAATGAGTCAGCCATGTATCTATGTTGATAAATTTGTTAGATCTTGCTAAATTTTTTTAAGGTTTACCCATAACAGTCTTAGTACTTTTAAGACTGAGTATATTTGTAGTTTTAGTCTTAAGATGAAGGTGTAAGCTTATTGTTTTGGCCTTCTAGGGAAAAAAAATAGTTTTTTTCTTAAACCAAGTTGAGATTGGTTAGTGACTTTTTGTAGAGATCTTAAAAGCTGAAGCCTGCATGTGAAAGCTGATGTTTGTGATGCAAAGACTGATAGCAATATACCTCCAAAGAAGTTTGAGCTCTTGACATAATAGCTTTTTGCAAGTTCATCTTGGACTTGATTTTATGCTTTAGAAGGGAGACATGGCTCATGCAGTGGAGAGCCAGGTGGAGTGTGTTAGGGGCTGTGATGGGGAGCCAGGTGGAGTGTGTTAGGGGCTGTGTTGCACCTGCCTTTGGACCAGCTGGGACTGAGCCTCTCCTTTGTCCTTCTCAGCACAGGTGAAAGCTGTGAGATTGTTTTATTTCTTGTACTAATGCAGGTGGAGATACTCTGCCCGTTTTCTTGAGGAGACCTTCACCAAAAAAAAAAAAGATATCACAACAGGGACTTAAGTGTGTGTGTGTGTTGATGTGAGTTTAAATCACTAGGCTAATTTTGAAACTGGTCCCTGCTCCAGTTAGTACCTTTTGGTTTATGTCATGAAGCAATTTCAGACTTCACAAAGCAGGCTTTTTCAAATTAAATTCAACAGGAAGATGCTCTCCAGGAGTGTTCCTAAAGCTGATAAGGGGCAGTTAGCCCACAGCACTGGATCAGTGCTAGGCCCAAGTAAAGCCCTGTAATCCTATTCTGGGAGTGCTTGGAGATCAGTACCAGCTGGTTCACTGCTTAGAGTGCAACATCTCCTCACACTGTCGTAAGTTACTTGCTAGTATAGATAAAGCATGGGAATTAATAAATTTTTTTTTTTTTTTAAAGAAGGATGTTTTTTGGACTGAGCTTGAGGGATGGAGGAGAAGCGTGAAGTGTCTATTGAGACAAACTTAAAGGATCAGAAGTGCTTCTCATTTGAATAAAACTATTTATACTTGGATTTTATTATTTTAATAAGGATAAATGAAAATCTTACCTTTCTCACTGTTCACAAAGGACAGGGGATGATTATGACAGCACTACTCCATTAAGACAGTAGTCATTGAAACATGTAGGGCACTTCCCTGAGATGGGAGAAACATCTTTTAGTCTCTTCTTTGATGAGACTTAAACATCTCTCAGTTCTTTCAGGGACAAGGTAAATGTCAGCTGTGAAAGTGACTGGGGGTGGGGTAGTTAGTTTGCTTTCACCATTTCCCACAGAGGGCTTCCACTTTGCATACAAACATTTGTATGTTTTCTAGGCTAAAAAAGTGGAGGAGAATGACTCTAGCCCCTGATAATCAACCCCCAGGCCCCAGCCTGTACTCCAGTCCTCTGGTGCAAGATGGGGCAGCTTTAGCAATTTGCACTGCACCTGTCGTGTTCTTAATAGCAAAGATTAATCTGAGTGCCACTTTTAGGACTGTGTTTAAAAGAATGTTTAAAGAAAGTGATAGTTTGAATTCCATAAGATTAAGCAAATGCAGATGGGGGGGGAGGGTAAGGCAAGCCCCAAACTCCGTAATTAAGGTTATGTGAATGTATCGCTTTCATCTTCCCTTCTACTGCTCCAATTTTACCCTTCATCACATTTTATGGATTCTTTTTAATCTGTCTCCTGGGTGATATATTTTTTTTCCCTGAGAGCTTGTTGTGCCATTGTGACTGTGGGGGATAGTGTGCCATTTCTCCTTTCCTGCCACTATTTATTCACAAAGATGAATTGTGATTTTTGTGTGCTGTTTCTAGAGAATATGCCAAAGTTTTTTAGGGTTTGACGTGCCTGGTGTCCTTTTGCTGTGGGGCTGGGCTATACCTTTTGCAGTCACGAAGAGCTATTTGCTGTAGGGGAAACAGGAATCTAACATACTGGAAAAATCACATATACCCATGATATTAGCAGTTTTTGTAGGTCTTTTGTATCTTAAAATAGCATGAAAACTGTGAAAGGAGCATTAGATGAAAGGACTGTCAATTGAAATATAAAACTACGTATCCTCACCAGAAGTTACTATAAAGTATTGTCATAAGTGATGCATTTTTTATGCAGAAGTAAAATTATCTTTTGTCTCTTAACATAGGATGCTACCAATTATTAAGGAAGTAAACCAGGGAGTAGTGATTCCTGGGCACATTTATTCAATCTGAATTTCTTTCTTTAAAAGGGTACTTTCTGGATTTTATTTTTTTTTAAATGAAAACTTTTTCTTGCGTGAGATAACTGGATAACTCAGAGTGTTTTCAGGTTTGTATTTTCTCAGAGGTTGAATAAAGCTGAGTAGCCAAAAGGGGGAATAGTATAACTCATTTTGGCTTTTACCTGTGCCGATAATCAG
Organism: Ifrita kowaldi; assembly: GCA_013398055.1. Classification (NCBI taxonomy): domain Eukaryota; kingdom Metazoa; phylum Chordata; class Aves; order Passeriformes; family Cinclosomatidae; genus Ifrita; species Ifrita kowaldi. The sequence goes on from VZRS01009720.1 coordinate 641,116, forward strand.
GGATCTTTATGTTTAAGCATACATACACAGTTACAGAAATGTGAAATTTAAGATGACTTTGAGAACTTGAAGTGTACACAACATAGTGTAATTATAAAACAGAAACACATACTGTGATTTATGCTGATTCTGGCTAAAAGAAAATTTTCATATTACTTTTACAATTGTATCTTGTTTGCCAAGGGAAATCTGCTTGTGCTTACATGTGTATTTCCTCCTCTCTTGTAGTCTGGTTTAATTTCAGCTGAACTTGGCAGGAGGGCTAAATCAAAGAAGAGAGGGCTGTTTTGGGTAGATCCTATTAGGATTCCACGCTGTGAAGGAGGCCCCGTGCTTGGAGCAGGTGCTTCCTTGTTTTTACCACAACAGAATTTCTAGGCAGGGGAACAGTCTCATTTGCTTCTTGGCCATGGAAGCCCTTGTATTTCCGGAAATAGTTTATGCTTTAGATTCCAGAACTGGCTCCTGTTAAAACACAGATGCATTGGAAATCACTCTGACTAGTTTTCCTACTTACAAAACTATTGGTTATCCTCCACCCTCATTTATCCCCCCACCTTGCTCCTTTAAACCCCTAGGACAGTGAAGATCTACTCTTGCTTTCAGAAAAGTAAATTTTAGAAAGCGTGTTTTCTTAAAGTTGTAGGTGGATCACAACACCTGATTCATATAGACAGAATAACCTTAGTTAATTAAGGTTTTTGTTTTGATCATCTTGCTAAATTAACTTCAGAACAGCTGAACAACATTACTTTTAAAGCTCTGCTTTAAAAGTTTTTTCCAGGTTACTTCAAAGTTTGGTTGTGTTGGTACCAACTTTTTACAACTCCTCTCTATTTAAACCGTGTGTTGGTTTGCATGGAACTAGATGGAGGGGGGAGAATCCGTTTGTGGCATTTGATGTTTAATGACATGAGGAAGAGCTTTATGTTCAGGGTGGCACTACTGGAACAGCTGCCCAGGGAGGGCATGGAATTCTGTCATTCTGTGATATCAGTTAAACCATGAGCAAAGCATTATTTTTCTTTGGAAGGGAAATGTAGCTGGAAAAATAGTCTGCATCCATAAGAAAGATGATTGATTACTTTTTTAGTAGTGGACTGGGTGGAGGAGAAGGTGGTTTTTAACTTTTTTGGAAGCAACTCAAGGAATAAGCATTCCAGTGGTACTGATGTATTATTCAAGGGAGAGAAAGGCTAACCTTCTCATAAAGCAGTGGGAGAGATATTGAGCTCTTTATTGTTTCATGGAGCAGTACACGAGGCAGATTACAAATGTTTTGGAGTGCTGGAGTCTTGGATGCTGAATTGTTTGATAAAGTACTCATGAGTTGAATGTAAAACATCCAGCTGTTACATGCTGTGATCTGACGTGTTCCAAGTGCTTGCAACTGTAGTTAGAGTTGGTGCTTTATGTGCAACACTTGGATAGAGTGTTGGAAGCTAAGCTGAAGTGCACTGCATAACTCCTGTGCTCTTGGGGAGTGAATACTGAGGAATTGATAATTACAGGTTTTTAGCTATGACAGATCTCTGACAGGAATTGTGGAATGGACCCAACTCAATACTAAAGTTTGCTGGTTGATCTGGTCCAAGGGTTTTTTTTGGGTACTACCAGAATTGTGTTTATATTTATGTGGTCCCTCAGCAGTTACTGTGGAAGACCCTGGCTTTGCAAAAACATATGCCCTTAGACTAAAGTTCTGAAGAGTGTTTATCATGCTTCAGACAGAACATGCTGATATCTGAGTGTGTAACTATTACAGTTGTATAATGTCTCTTGATAAGGCAGTGAATAACCTGTGAAATGTGATTGTCATCTTTGGTCAAGGAATGTAAGCATTCTGGCCTTTTGGTAATGATTTTACAGTTTTATGTACTTAAAACCTATTTCTGTTCTTTAAACTGAATGAGACATGTTTTGGTAGATTGAAATCCTCATGTTCAATGCCTTCCAGAATAGTCCATGTGGTATTTGTCCAGCTGCTGAGCAAAATCATGACCTTGTATGAAATAAAGAGGAGCCACATGGCTCTGAGCTTAATGTTTGTCTGAGAATCCTTGTGAAGCTTTCTGAGAAAAGCAGAGATGGATAGAAAGAAGGGTGATAAAGGAGGGTGGGGAAATGAGCAAGTACTACTGGGCTTTTGCAGCCAAAACTGAAATTTTGAATTTTGCCCCAAACTCAACTCAAAAGTTATCTCTGTCTTTCTTCCCCCTTTTGTCTCTCGAATCTGCTGGTAATATGAACTGAAGAGGCAAGAGCTACTTTTTTTGAGCCAAAAGGTGCAGAGATTGGCTTTAGGTACCTTTGCCAGGCTGTTTTGCTTGACCTATGGATTAATGAAACTGAGACAGAGACTTGTTTGGAAAACAACCCTTGAATTTCTAAATAAAGTTGTCACTGTCATCTGTTCTATATCTGCTCTTTACTGCCCAACTTCCATGGCAGTGGAAGGCTGTGTTTGACTACCTTGTAAATATTTGTGCTTTGCAGTGATTTTTTTGAGCATACTTGTCGCTTACCTGGGTATGTCAGGACCTTTGTATGCTTTCTTTGTTGGTTTGTGTTTGTTTGTTTGTTTAAAGAGTGGTTGTTATATATATTTATAAGACATTTGGCTTCTGTTCTCCTTATTTTTTTTACTTAAAAATATCACTCTAAGTTGGAAACATTTTCTTCAAAATCTTGTGTTGTAGTAAGTGACTGCTCTTCTAGCAACACGTATGCTTGGATGAAAGTTGGTTCAGCTTTCCTGCTCTTGCATTTGCCACAAAACTCAATTTATGTGAAGGTTAGTGGCTTATCTTTGGAATTCAGAATGTAATTACATTTATATATAGTGTAGGATTTTTTTCAAATGCTGAGTATTTTCTCTTGTTGGGAAAATCTCTCCTTTAAAACTACTGTGTTTGATTAGGGTTGTATGACATGGATTAAGCTATTAAATTTGATTTGAAAATACACCTTCTGACAATTGTCTGCATCGTACTGAAAAATGGTTCTTAAGTTTTTGGGGTTTTTTTTGTTTGTTTGTTTGTTTTGTTTTTTTTTTTAAAAGATAAATATAATGGTAAGTTACTACAGCTCTTTTTTTTAAGATAATAATTACAGTAAGTGCTATTTCACCTATTTAGAAACAAGATACTTTTACTTTCCTTACACTTGTTTAATTGGTCTTTTAAAAGATAGAGATGAATGCTGTACAAAATAGAGGTGAATACCTTAGTGAAAAAAAGGTTGATAAGATTTAAAAAAACAAGGAAGTTAATATTATAAAAGCATAATTTTCAACTACAAAGATTTGTTCTTCAAGATGAGTATCTTAAAATGATCTGGAGACTACATGTTATTAATAGTAAAATATCTATTTAAAAAATTCTGAAGCCCTCTGAGGAAAATGTATGATTAAGTCATAGATCCTAATCTATCTGTGTAGCTTAGAGCTGGTTTGATCAGCGTTGAATCTCTGTAGTTGCACTTTATTCTTATTAAACTGTATAAAGTATATTTATTTGAAGTTCTTCACTGGTATTTGTCCTCTCTTCCCTGTAAATAACCTTAGCCACTTAGTTCAAGTATTTTAAATACAAAAGAAAGAGGAGCATTGGAGAGAAACCATTCTAAATATTGGAACAAAGGTATTTTAGGTTTGTGTGTGGGGTTTTTATTGCTCAGTCAAAATTTTCTTATGCATGATAGCAGAAGTGAGTACTAATTTATAGCATTAAAATTTATAATGCTAGAGGTTTGACTTTTTAGTGAAATTTCTAATTCTCCATAAATTTTTTGCTTACTGGTTAAAATCTGTTTGTTAAATAAAATGTTTGTTCTAAAGTTTGTTTTTTTTGAACTGTATACTTAGAATAAATTATAATTTTGATGTCATATTCTATGACATAGATGGAATCCTTTACACGGATTCAGAAGTGTCCAAATATATCTTGGAAGATTAAGCACTGACCTACCAAACCAGTTTATTCCCCATTCTTTTATAGGATGAAGGAGTTGAAATATTCTACATATTTTTTCTGTTTGTTTTTTAATCTGATAACTTTCTTCTTCCCTGCTACCTATAAAGCCTCTCTTCACTAATAACTGGACTCCAAGGGAGGGGAAAATGAAAACTTATAAATTTTAAAACATCTCATAAAAGCGCTGTAAACCAGCCTTATGATCTATAAAAATGTTACAGATTGTAAATCACGTATCTGGGGACCTTCCAGAGTGAGATGCAAGCATTGCTGCTTATTGGGCAGTTCCCATCTCTAATTGCATGGGGGTTTATGATGCTAAAACTGTAACCTGTAAATGAACAGTACTGAATGTGGTTTGGTTGTTTGGGGCTTTTTTTGAGCTGAGAATAGTATTCACGTTTTTTAAAATGTGGAGTTGGACCTGAATGAAACATTGGGGTAAACAAATCTTGTAAAATATGTTGTCCTAGTTTGAGACAAATTCGGAGGAATGTCCGAAATGAACGTCCTCTGGTAGAAGGCAGGTTACAGCCACCCTTCCTCCACTGGGTTTGGGAAAGATTTTCCTCGGAGGAAAGTGAAAGGAAAAAAAACCTATTTATTTCACAGACACAATGCACAATGGGAAAAGAATAATGCTAGATAATAAAACATCTCACTATGGAGAGAACCTGGTAAATTCTCAGAGTCCTTTCTTTGGGTGTGGTCTCTCTCTCTCCCTCCCTCTCCCCCCCTCTCCCTCTCTCCTCTTTGGAGCTGGGTCGGCCTGGGTCCCCTCCGGGCCTTGGTGGAAAGTTCTGAAAAGTTGCAGAAGAGAATAAAGCCGAAGTCCCAGGAAAAAAAAAAATTAACTCTCCATCTCTCTCTGGAGAAAACAGAGCCGAAAGCTGGCTGAAAAGCAGGGAAAAGGGCACTTCCTCTGCTCTTGCTGCTGTGGAAGCCTGCAGAGGAGTAGAGTGACCTTGGAGCACAAACTGCTTTGAAAAGTTCGTCTGGCCTTTTTTTTTTTTTTCTTTCTCTTGCACCCAGTTTAAAGACATGGAAAGGCTTGGGAATCATGTCTGGGCATAGAGCGGCGATAGGGGATACACCTCCTAAAGTCACCCCAAGGCATATGTGAATCTTTTCAGGGATTAATTATATTGTTAGAAATGTTAGGTTGAAATTGCCTCTATTGGATGTCATAGACTCAAAAATATTAGCAGTATATTAACAGAAGATTAAATGCTTCAACTCCTTCAGACTTGGGATTTTTGCCTTTTGCACACTTCTGTTGGTTTAATGGAAACAAAATCTGATGTGTCCTTCACAATTATTAGGTCCACTAGCCCTATTTGCTTTTACTTGAAGGTGTTACTTGTTAAGTTTTTGCTTTATTAGTTTTATTGCTTTTTGTAAAATGCTCTTTATTAACCAAAGGGAAAATTGTAACCTGCGAATCCAGATCCAGGTTGTAATCTCCAAGTTTTGTCTGTGGGCTGCCTCAGTCCTTGGGGAATTGCTGCAGGAGAGATGAGGTCGCTTGCTGGAGTCTTTAGCTCCTCTGTGGAGAGCTGGGTAGAAACGTGACAGTTCTGATGAGGGTGTTTTTCTGTGGGCTTATGCTCAGAGCAGCTAAATGCAATCCCCCCTTCCAGACATGTCACAGGAGCCCCTAGAGAGCGAAGTTGGTAAGATTCTGCTGTCAGAGTTGAGATCATTTAGCACCTCAAGATCAGGCATCAGATAACAACCTTTGTGTGGCGTTGACTTGGACAGGATTTAAACTACTGACCTATAGCAAAAACGAAAAAAAATTGCCTTTTTTTAGTAGAATTTGTACTGCCAAGGTTCTTTTTAAAGCTTGGCAGTCATGCTATCACAAGTTGTTTTGGCACTGCGGGCACAGCATTGATCTTCCCCTTGTGTGTGTGATGCAGGAAGGGAACGAGGCATGCGAGATGAGTGGCTGTGCTCTCCAGGAGAGCATCACTGTCTCATCTTGTACAGAAAAACTAAAGCTCAAGGTGACTAGAGATTATGTGCAACTCAAATCAGTCAAGTTTTGTTAGTTTGAAAAGCTCTCATATTTTTCTCAAGTCTTTATCTGTGTAAATTGGTAGAGATTCCTGATCTCTGATCATTCATCAGTGGAGATTATATGGTGATGGAGAATAAATTTTCATTTGACAGGCTTTCATATGACAAATTGAAAAAGATTGTCACTCTGGGGAGTGGTGACGGAAGTGGGTGGGAGTGAAAGAGGAAGGAGTCTGGATATATGTGAAATTCTATGGTCTTCATCACTGCATGCACTTCACAATGTCATTGTTATCTAAGGTAAAAAAGATACTAAAGAAAAAAGGATTCTTCTCTGTTGTGAACTCTGAAAACACCCATAGGAGGTTCTACTCCCCTCTCAGTACAATAGGAGTAGAGTTTAAAATAATTTAGACGAGTGAGTTTCAGTTCAGTTGTTAGAAATATTTTAGCCCTTGCTTGTTAGGGACCTGGAGGGCTGTGCAGAATTCGCAGGTCTCTCTTCAAATTTCTTTTCCAAGAAAACTGTTGTGCTAGGAAGTTTGGGATCTCAACTCGAAAATGCTAATTATCCCAGCCAACTCTGCTGTCCTGTTCCTTTTGCTGAATGTTTGAGTGGTCACCTGTCCAGCTGTGGATGTGCCTCTCCAGCCCATGTACTGAAGACAACAGTAACTAGCTGAGAAATTCTTTGGCTGTTTGTTTGGATCTGGGGTTGTGCAGTGGATTGTACTCTCAACACAGCAATGTGACATGAGAAGTTTGTTGTTTTTTTGTTTTTCTTGTATTTTTAGTTAGAACAAGCATTAGCCATATGTAAGTAGTTTCTGTTGAACTGAGTCTTCTGTTGACATCGTGGAAAAATAAAGTGCAAGGTTAGTAAGCCAGAGGATTATACAATAGGACTATGTCTTGATATTATGCTCAGAAAATGCAGAAATTTCTTCTGTTTGGTTTTTTTTTTTCCTTCTTCTTCTATGATTTATACAATAGTGGCCTCACTTAGTTTTCATTGCAAGCCTGTTCCTGAGCAATTCTTCATCACATTTCCACCCTAAACTCACTTTTGGTGATGTAATCTATTCCTGCAGTGAATCAGCCAGTTATGACTGATTTAGAGTTAAAAACCTCAGGTGATTGGTGGGCTAAAGAGCTGAGTTCCCCTCTGCCAAACATGCTGTTACCTCATATAGAGGGTATTGGTTCAAAAATGGCTATTGCAGAACACTTTTCAATGATACACGCCTGTACCAGTTACTTAAATGTGACACAAAAGCTTTTCCTGTAATATAGAATTCATTTTTTAATGGTTTTTGCCTTTTGGAAATAGACTCTCTATTCTCACCTCCATGCTGGTGATGGTTCAGAAGGAGGAATATACTTTATTTTCATCTCGTAGAGAACACTGAGGAGTGCTGGGCTGACGAAAGTACCAGTACCTGTATCACATATTTTCTCATTGATGTGACAAAGCTACATGCCAGGTTGCAAGCACAGGGAGACAGATGAGCCAGAAAGGTTAATTACTTCTCATTTTCTTACCCTTATGTTTATTTCAAATGCTCATCTCTTTCAGTGCCTGAAGGTGGCCAATTAATCTTACATACTTTTGTTTCTACCCAAAAGAACGGCTGTGGTGTGTCTGGCTGTTCTTGACAAAGGTGTGAAGAGTTCTGTAGTAGGGAAGAATACCAAAAAGAATAGAAAACCATTTTGCTTTCAGAAGCCTTTTTGAGGGTCTGTTTAAAGCTAAAACTTGTAGTGAACTTACCATGAAAGTTCTTCCACCAGGAAGATTGTGGGTTATGCTTGAAGAGAACCATGGTCTCTACCTTTCTTCAAAATAGAGTAATTTCATTCCCTGCAAGCTGTATTCAGAAGGAAGGCTTTCAAATAGAGAGCCAACCCCAGGGAGCCAAGTCACCTCCCTTAGTACATTGTCTGTACTTCTCAGCTTCTCTGGTGTTGAATGATTTGCATCGCAGTGGTTTTGTCACTGCAAGCTCTGACTCTTCCCCAGCTGTATGGAGCAGGTGATGGAGCTCTGCTTGTTCTTTCACTATTTATCTTCATAGCTTCATGAAAATAGGATAAATCAGTGTGAGCTTCCCCTGTGGTGCCCTTCAATCTAAAGTAAGACACGTTTGTATGTTTTTTTCTCTTATGCTTATTGCCCTCCACTGTATTTTCTGTAATCTGAAAATATTTTCTTTGAGAATCTGTGCAGAGAATAAAATTGTCTAACAGCAGTTCTTCCTGACCTCTGCAGTCACAATTAACTGGTTTTTCCATGTCTGCTATGCCAGAAACAAAAAAAACCTTACTAAAACTAATGTAAGAAAAGCTTTCATATCTTTTTCTTCTTAAATTTTAAATTCCTCATATTTTTTTTTTTTTTTAATTTAACAAATTCCGTGCTGCAGAGTAGTGTCAATATTCAGTTTTGCTGTCAGAAGGTTGCCTGTTAGCTGGCAAAGAATCAGTAATAGATTATAAAATTCACGTTGAAATGATGTCTGCATGAAGTCACCATGCAGAACATAGAATCAGAAGTCCAGGAAGTTTAATTATTAGAAATGGTGTCTGGCAGATAAAGGCAAAGTACTTTACAGGTGGACCTCATAACTCATGCAAAGGGATGTCTCTGTGATCTTCCTCATAAAATAATCAGATTTGAAAATATTTGAAGAATTCTTTTTTTTTTTTTTTTTTTTTTAATAGGAGACCTCTTTATTCCTGTTACTTCTTTCCCTTTGCAGTTAAGAAGTATTGTTCAGAGTGATCAATGATAGGCCCTTTAGGACATATCCATGTCCTGAAAAGCACAGTTGTAACAATACTTCACAGTGCTGTGCCAGTGGTGTGGTGTTGAAAAGAAAAAAGGAAGAGAAGCAAAATAGTAAAATGTGTTTTTGATGCAGCTGCATTGTCCTTAACAGGAATTCTAAGCAGTCCTCTCAATGTAACTCACAGTTTATCTTCAGTTCCTTGAAGGGAACTCCCCAACTAGCTGGTTACTCAGAGAAAGTGTTTTTGGTCAACCAATATGATGAAATTCTGGGAAAATGGATGTTCTGTTAAGCTCCGAGTGGCTCTAGTGAAGCCTCCCTGGATTGATAGACCTGTTCCTGAATCTGACAATTGACATTGTGTTGTTTACTTCTGTGCAGGGAAGAAGTGGTTTCAGGTGAGGGAATGCTGAATTGCTAACACGCAAGTAATCTGCAAAACTTGGCTTACTCTTCTTTGGGTAAGATGGAAGGCTGTATCTCCAAAACTGAGAAACATTACTGTATGGCTACTCACCTCATAAGATGAGGATGTGCTTTGTAGACTTTTTCATGTTTATCCTGGAGGAAGGCACGTGGCGATAGAATGACTGCACTGGGCACATGTGGTTTTCAGTATTTCTCAAATAAGCAGCATGCTGGTAGCTAAGGGGCTGTGGAAAGGTTGCTGTGAGATACCTGTAGTCTAAAAGGATATTTATTTTCAGGATATGACCTGCAAAAAAGTGGAGTATTTCCAAATGCATTTTTGCCTGCCTTTGCTTCTTGCCTCACTTTTGGAAGGCATTCATTTATGTCATGCTGTGATGCAGAATATCATGCAACAAGAGAATTGGAAAAAAGGCTGTCCTCTATAGTATTTGGTTTGATGTGTATTTGTCCTTTGTTGTTGCACTCTGAAAGTTTAATCTGTTGAGGCTTTCCATTAATAAATGACATTTATCAGAGTTACAGTATTGTGATAGTGAGGAGTGGTTGGGTAGTTTAGCAAGTAGGAAAAAGACTGCAGTTGTTACAACTTTTTTGATTGCTTTCCCATTCTAGCCAGGTCATTTCCCTGGACTTGAATTTGATTCATAGCCTTGAAGAAACCTGAATTTTTTTACTTGTTCTCATTCTGCAGTAGAAGTTAAGATTTGAAAAGCAAGACTTCTCATACCCTTAGTCCTGCAGACCTTTGGTTGTTGAAGAACAGATCTGGTCTTTACTGGACAGGATTTAGAATGGACGTAAGGAAGCTGGTGGGGAGTGGTGGAAGATTTCTGTACAAAGTAGAAAAAAGGAGTGGCAAGAGCATTAATGTGATTTAGAGTATCATCAGCCTCACTGGTAAAAGAGATGGCTAGTCAAATGAATGAAGAATAGGAGCTACTTCAGATCTTGCAAATGAATAAAAGAGGAATGATAGTTTATTAAAGGCCTCTGAGGCTGGAAATGGACACATTTTCATTTTCAGACTGTTACAATTGTGCACGAGTTAGCATGCAGAAGTCAGTAGTTATTTATTGTAATATTCTTCAACTTCAGTGCTTTTTAGATTGCTATTTAACACACAAAAACTGTTGTATCCAGTTTTAATTAAATATAAAGTCATGCACACTAGGAACATGATTTACACATTTTTCAGTGTAATGATTCCAAAGTTATTTTTCTGGGCATTTCAAATGTTGGTTGAAAGTAAGATGCAGTGTAATTGTTTAGCTTTTCCTAAGAACTGCTTCTAGCCCAGCTCTCTTGACCCATCACTCCTCTCTGTCTTCCCTACCACATACTAAGACTTGTAAGTCTGAAAAAGCAGGATTGAATTGTTACATTCTACTACTTTGAAACCCTGCCAGCCTGTACTCGGCAATCTCAGAAGAATTAAGAAAAGAGTGGATGGACTCTGTCACATTCATTCACATCATCTTAGCTTGTCATCGGGTCACAGGCTAAAGGAATGATTGCATAACTGCTACGGCAGAGACACAGGCATTGTCTTTTAGGAACTGTGAACCAAACAGGCTGCTCAAATATGCATGTGTGCCACCCTTGGGACATGCTAATCACTAACATCTCTGTATGCTGAAGGTCTTAAATTGCACACTGAAGTCACCACGAGGTCACTTTTTTTTTTCTTTCAGATTCCACTTTAATGGAGTCAGAAGGAAAATCCTTAGATACAAACATCAATGTGAAACTCTTCAGTGGCACTGTATAGGTTAAAAATGTGCTTTGCAGTAAGGAGGCAATGTTATACTCTTGTTGGAGACACTCTTGCCATGTCTGTACTTACTGTACACTCCCAAGTACACTGACCAAGACCTGAGCCTCCATCCTCATCTGGGAGAGCTCAGCAAGGTGCATTGTTGCTTTTGGTGGTGAAATTGGTTTCCTGTACCTTCTGGCCATGCTGATGAGCAGACAAGAAGTCACTCAATGCAGTGGTGGGAGCTCTGTGCTCGAGGAAGGTGCACTTCTAAAGGGGTGGCAGGGGGGCTGAGCTGGAAGCTCTAGGGGCAAAAATGCCCCAAAAGCCTTGGGCTGCTTGTTGTCAGGGGTGACCTTGCTTGTTCACAAGTTTTCGGGTTTCTGGCTGAATTAGAAGAAACAAAACTGTGGCGATCTGGTGGGAGAAAGGGGAAGGATTCTCTTTGCAACTCTGAACTCTAATTATTTGCTTCTATGCTATGGTGAACTTCCAGATGGCATGTTGCTCTGTTATTTTCCAGTGCCGTGCACCCTTTGGGGAATTTTCCTGAGGAATAATGAAACATATTTGAATCTGCATTCCATCCTAGTACCCTGCAAATGCCTTGTAAGCCAGACTCCCTTGTCTGGCAAAAAGCGTCTGTGAATTAAGAGCAACTTGGGTTAGGAGTCCACCTGCCAAATTAACTTAGTTTCGTTCAGCAGCCCCAACAGATTTTATTTAGCAGGCAGTCTGTTCCACATTTGGATGATCTGCTGACATCATGTGCTTCCTTCCTCTAAATCATCCTGGATGAAAACTGGGGTTTTATGATGCATTGAACACATACACATTCTCTCTAACCTGGTAATGCAAGATGGATTTTGCCTATTTTAGGTAAACCAGCTCTCGACATGTGTATGTGTAAGTGCTCATCATAAATACTTTCTTTGAAGAAGGACAGAACACACACCAGCATTCATATTTACAAATTTAAATTTTTTCAGGCTCTTACTGCAAAATGTTATATGTTATGGAACAAGTATCCTGCTATTTCAAATATTTGTACCTGTGGTTTCTTTGTTTAAAGTTCCATTCCCTCACCTTTTTTCATGCTTTAATTTTTTCTTCCATTAAGCTTTCCAAATGCTTTTTGTGCTTATTTTCCCATATAAAGACATACTCTGCCCTATGTAATATTACAGGTAGTAGTTAAACTGTAGCTAACAATGATCTTATAAATAGGATTTTTAATTTTTTTAACAGAAAATGAGAAACTGGAATTTTAGTAACAAATGGAATGGGCTGCCCAGGGAGATGGTGGAATCACCATCCCTGGAGCTGTTTAAGGGAAGACTGGACATGGTACTTAATGCTGTGGTCTAGTTGACATGGTCGTGTTTGGTCATGGGTTGGACTTGATGATCTCAGGTCTTTTCCAACCTAATTGCTCCTGTGATTCTGTAAAATAGCCTGTTTTCATCTGTCATGTATTAAAAGTAAAAGAAGTGTGGGAAGTAGTGGCAGGTCCTATCAGCAGGCATCTCTCCATCGTTTGCTTTTTGGTTTATGATTTGAAATGAGGGTCTGTAAGAATTTCCATCCCAAGAAAGCTCCATGTACAACATCTACACTCTGTGAGTAATTCTTTATCTCCAGGTTCAGCTGGTTGCTCTGCTGTGGTAGAGTTTGTTCCCCAGCCATAGAGTGTTCTCATTTGAACAAAGGCAGCTCAGATGGGTGTAGGTGTGCATTCTCCAACTTTCTCTGATGCAGTCTCCTCTCTGCTTGCATACTTGATGGAAAAATTGGGGGGTAATGTATTTAATGCCGGCATAGCTTTTAGTTTCCTTTCCTGGAGTTGGTTCCCATCTTTAAAAGGTCTCAGAGATCAATATGTTTATTTCATAACAATACTTGAAGAAAAGAATTCAGCTGTTTGTGAGAGAGGACTTCCAGCTCACGTAGTGCCTGGGCAGTGGAATTGCAAAATTGAAACTATTGTCTGACTAGCAAAGGGATAAGTCCAATTTAAAATAGGGGATTTATGCTTGTCCAGCTGTGCATCTACTTTAGGGCTACCAGTAACCCTGTCAAGTAGCTGGCGTCTTAATGATTTGAAAGATATTTTCATGGTAGGAATTGCACTGTAACTGTCCTATTTTTCAATATGTACAAACAGCTTATACCATTTTTACCTTCATTTCCACAGTAAGATAACTTCCATTTAAAACAACCAAACCCTCCGTTACTTTTCAAAGTAAGGTCTAGTTGTGATGGTGAAAATCCCTCTGTTTGTGTGAAGTTACTTGGAATGATGCTGGAGTGGAATTGTAATAATATAAGAATTCTTGCTTTTACTGCCAATCCTCTTGAGTTTTAGCAGCCCTGCAATGCCCTCAAAAATCAGCCCAACCCCAGTAGTTCAGGACCCCCTCCTGGGCGATCTGATTTACTAGAGCAGAATCTAATGCTTGTGTATTGTTTGAATCATGGACACTATAATGTAGGAACTGTAGCTGAGAGGTTGAAGATCAGGTCTGTTTTCAAATAAAAATTGCAGAGCCTTTTCTTCTTTCCTGTGCTGGAAAGGAGCAGAAAAAAAAATGTACTGTATGAGCAGCAGGTGAGTGTGAAATATCCTCATTTACTGTTCAGACTTGGTCTGCCAGTGGGGATGTGTAATAAAATTCCTGCATGCAGGATGCAGTAAGTACACAAAGACTATTTTTTTTTTCTGGTAGTGTCTGCTGAGAAATATATGTGGAAGTAGAAACAAGGATCAAATGCTGTTCTCCCTCATCTTCTTTTTTGTGGAGGAAGTCTGAACAACTATACCTTTGGGAAAGGGATAATGTTTCAAAAGTTCTACTCAGTTACTGGGTCAGCCTGTGGTGTATTTGGGATGTGGCTTTATTTATTCATCATGCCCAGGTCTGTGGTTCTGATCTCCACTAAGGAAGGAATAGCAAAGTCCTCCTAGCTCAGGAAGTTGAAACTGTGTGGGAGCTGTTGCTTTATACAAGAAGTAGCCTATAAAAGAAGGGACAAATGTTTTCTGTACCTGTTTCCATCACCTATTCTCCCCTTCTCCCTTCTGTGTCCACCCCCTACCACCCCCTTTTTTTTGTTTTGTTTTTTTTTTGTGCTACCAGAAGCAGTTTAACTGTGGCTTCATTGCTACTGGGTAATAAATAAAATGAAAACCCTCAAATGTGTTTGCAAATAAATAGGTGAAGGTTGGCTTCAGAGATGCTGTGCTCTCTGTGTGATTTATACTGGTGCCCATGAGATTTGGTCTGGTTATTTTTATTTTATGTGGTTTTGCCTGTGGTTTTGTGACCAACTCCAGAGCATTAATTTAAAGGTAACCTTATAACTAGCGATGTGAAATACCACTTTTTTTCAAAGATATAGTTGAAATAGAGAATGAATGAATGGAGTTAATATCTTCTGCCAGAAGGATTGTCTTACTGGTTTCATAAGCACTAAACTTAAAGAAGGAAGCTGGAAATGTTGCCCAGCCTCACTGGATCAGCAGTAGTAAGACCCAGCATTGAGTGGCTCTAGGTGTGGCCAGGTGTTTCCTTCAGTTCTAGGTGGACACAGCAGCAGTTCATATCCTCGCTGGGGGGATCAGGAGCAGTGAAGGCTTCCCCCTCATTATCAGCAGTTGCAGCAGTACACTGTAAGAAGGAGTTTTGGTTCTGATCCCTTGATACCTGACATCCGTGCGTTTTTCCACGTGTAACTTTTGTACGGGTCCCGTGCCACTGTTGGGGGTAAACATTGCTGGTTTGGAGATGCTTTGTGGGGATGAGGAAATGGTGCAGTTTTCATTTGCTGTAGATCACAGAAACCAGACTTGCAGGTGCATTTCCAGACTTCAGAAACAAGGCAGCAGGTACTTCCCAGTGTCTGCATTCTATAGACTCGCTGCTCTGTCTGCAAAGCACCAAGGGCACCTGTGGCACTGCATGCAGAACAACTGCGCCATAGAAACCGCTTTGTAAATGAAATTCCATGCCTCACACAGTTGCTTGTACTGAGGAAGAATTAGGGATAGCTAACTAGGAAAGAAAAATTGTTCCTTGTTATATTTGGATGCCCTGCCAAGCAGGGTTCTGCATATAAACAAGCATTACTGCATAATTACAAGATGCATGGAAAATTTGAAAATATATAATGCTGTTCTTTATTACATCCAAGTATTAGCAATTTTTTTACTAGTGCTATCATTCACATAGAACATTTCAATTAATTTTTTTTTTTACAGTTTTATGCATAGTCCAGGAAAGAAGTCTGCTTAAGAGCTGCCTGCAGTTATCAATACTCACCCATTTTATTTTGCCTGTGGTGACTAATGCTTTTGCTTACTTGCCTATATAGTGCTTAAGCAAAGGTCAGAGTTTAATTAAGATTCTAAGTCTTATCTTAATATGCATAATTCAGTAATTATTAAAATTATTTCCTTCCTGCCTCATCTATTTGTTACTGTAATTCACACATAATAATTTGAGAGGTTGAGAGCTGTTGGCAGAAATTCAGTGTTTACATGGGTTAATTTAGTGGTTTATTACTGGTCTGTGAATTGCAGTAGTCAGTTCTGTCTATTCTTCTATCATGAATTTATAATCAAAATATAAAAATTATTACCAAATTAAAGGCAGAGATATTGAAAAATCAATGAGATGATACAACATAAATAGTACTATTAGGTTACCAAGTGACTGGATAAGCCAACCAGAATGAAATAAAAGTATTGTGGGAGAGGGTGTTGAATTAGTAAGCCAAGTCCTTAGAAAACATGTTATTTTGTATGAAAAGAGGTGGATATTTTTGAAGCCTCATTTATTGTTTTAACCTATACCTTCTGGTTTCATTGGCCATTGGCTCAAACCTCTGGAAGACTACACCATCATTCCTCCCCACTTTAAATTTCCAGCTGCAGCATCCTTGTTGAGCTGTGTGGATGAGGTAGTCTTCTGGTCTTTGCTCTGGGGGGCAGGGCGGTGAAATAACAGTGTGCTGAAGGCCTGGATCATAAAGTATGAACAGACTGTCCCTTGGAAAATTGGGAGCAGCCAGCAGTGATCTGTAGAGCTCATGTGATGTTTTTCCATTAGTGTTGCTATGCTCCACTATACCTGCAACAAAAAACATAACTGAGACCAGCAGAATGCTTTGACCTATAGACAAAACAGTCCTGTGTACAATTAAAAAAGCCAAAACACCCACCTGACATCTTCCCTCCTCCTCCCCTACTCTAACCACAAGCCAATCCCCTCAGGTTTGACTTGGAAGTAATGTAGCTCCATCTGTCAGTGGAGGTCATGTGAACTAGTCGGTGTCAGAACAGGTTGAATCCTTTAATTTGGAAACTGCTACCTAAAAGTAGTTAAAAAGAAAAATCAAATACAAATGCTGCACTGTAGTTGTCATCCTGGGTTGTAAATGGCATGATGAACCTTTTGGATATTGCATATTCTATCCAACATCTGTTATTGTTGTAATTATTTTGGAGGCTTTTTAAAAAACACTGGAAGGTCAACAGTTAGAAATCTTAGGATTCTGCTTGTGAATCTGGAATGTAATGCTTTCAGTAGCTGTGTGGCCCTAAAGCAGGATACAACTCTGGGATAGAAAAAGAGACTTGTGTTAAGCAGGTGGTGTGAGGAGGTAAATTTTTCCAGCTGTTTAGATTAGAATGATTTGAGATTAAAATCTGTATGTTGTAGGTGTTCCCCAGTCACAAGTTGCCCAGTCATTCTGATTATGAGGTGCAAACAATTTAAACAGTGTCTTGTGAAAATGGTAATGGTCGTTTTTGCCTTTTTTTTTTTTTTTTTCCCCAATTTTGTGTCTTGGTTAAAGTGTGTGGGCTTGGAGTTTCTAACATACATAGTAAAATGAGATAATTCAGGCCATTAAAAAAACCCAGAGGTTTAGTTAGAAATTTTTGCAGAGACAAAAAAAGGTGGCATTTTTAGCTTATTTTAACTAAACTTTTGCTTATTGTTTTATAGAATAAAGTAGTACAAGACAGTATTGCTAATGCACATACTTGATCAGGTGCTGCATTAAAGAATTCAGAAATTTCCATGGTATTACTCTAAGCACAGCAAGGTGGTAGATTCAGCTATAATTCAAATGGAGAAAATGTGCAAAACCTGCAAATTATCTCGAAACTTTTGGATTCAGATGAAATTAGGAGAGGCAGGAACAAGACTTGTGGTCTGTGCTTTCCAAACCTCTCAAGAAATGTTGATGGGTTGGTGAGATTATTGCAGTAGGGCAGGACATGGAACAATGTTCACTTAAAAATGTGTGAAGGTTATGTCATTTTTCAGTGGGTCCAGCTGCAGTGTAGAGATGACTTGCAGGAAGGCAGTGTGGTGACAGCCTTCAATGAACTAGGTATTTCCTCAGACTATGGAACTTGTATTTGTTCATGATAATGGTAGCCTGAAAATACTACCTGCCACTCTTAAAATTTCTGGTAGCATTTCAGCTGTGTTGTCTGAAGCTAACTAAAGGTTAGAGAGAAGAAACCAACTTACGTCCTGTTAATGAGAAGCACGAGAATGATAGTCAATATTTCTTTGAAGTCTGAATTTTAGAGTTATTTATAAAAGCTACAGAATTACTTAAGACTCAAGAGGGTATCTTTCCAGGCATAGTATTCCCCTAGGATTGCTGTAAAATACATGACTTAGGGTTAGTTTTTCAGATTGTTGTGACACTTGTTTGACATTTGTTTGTTGGGCTATTTTTGGAGAGTGGGCAAGGGACATGTCGTCATGCTTATGCGGTTAGGGTTTTTTTGTTGTTATTTAAATAGTGCTAAGTAAAGCTCTTCTATTTCCATCCACATTTTCAAAACCAGACTGTGAAATGTGCTTTAAGCATCTATATTTTAAAAGGAGTCTCCTGGGTAAAAAAAAGAATAAAAGCAGTTTGGTTACCATAGAGATTGTGGTGCTCAGTTTGCTCCATACCCTGAGGTGTGCAGAACTTAGGACTGAGCCACTTCTGCAAAGCAACAGGTCTTGGTTTGTGCTTGCTGTCCTCAGAATGCAGCAATCCAATTGTTCTGAGAGGGAGCTTTTCTTTTCCTTTCCTCCATCCCCAGTGCTTATCCATTATGGCCAGGGACTATTGCTTCAGGCTAAAGAACTAAGGTGAAGTGCTGCCGTGGCAATAGGAAAGGCCCTTAGAATGCAGAGAAAGGACTTAGTGTTGAAATGGGAGCCAGAGCAGTAAGTGGAAGCTTGTTTGGCTCTTGCAAACAAGACACAGAGAAAGAGAAGAGTGATTGTAACAGAAGCAAAAGTCACGGCATCATCTTGTGTTTTGTGCCTTTGTCATGCTCTTTAACAACCGGTATGACGCCAGTGCCTTTATTAATGGCAGTTTTAAGATCAGCTCTGGGAAGGAAATTTGCCTGAGGAAGACCATGTGTGTTTCTTGTTTGGTATGGAGAACAATTGTGTGCTGCTTTAGGGCTGTGACTCACTGAGAATGTTATCGGGTGCTTTGTAGGCATGGAATGAGAAGCAAATTTCCATGAAATCTGCAATGATATGAGTCTGGTCTTTGAATTCTGTTGCTCTGTAGGAGTTAAGCCAAAACACGGTGGAGTAAACGCAAACACCCCAGTGGCTTGTCAGGACTTTGCATCAAGCTGTTGAACTGAGGAGCCTATAAGATTTGCTACTGACAGTCCTCCCCCAGACAGTGCATGGGGACTTGCTCCTGTCTTGGTT
Organism: Ifrita kowaldi; assembly: GCA_013398055.1. Lineage (NCBI taxonomy): Eukaryota > Metazoa > Chordata > Aves > Passeriformes > Cinclosomatidae > Ifrita > Ifrita kowaldi. The sequence continues at coordinate 659,837 of VZRS01009720.1, forward strand.
CTGTAATTGTTTTCTGCCTTGTTTAAAAACCAAAAGAACAACAAAAAACACCTTGCCAAGCAAACTGTAGAGAACGCATTGTCTGGTTATGTCCATTTTTGCACTAGGCAGTGAGGGTCAATAAGGCAAGAACAATGTGGTTTCATCCTGTTCAAGTGTTGATGCTGAAGAGAGCATCAGAGGAAAACTTGAGCAAAATTTGGCAAGGCAGGCCATACTTACCTGGCAAGCTTTTAGAATGACAGATTTACACTGTGCTTTGTGGTGTGTCTTGGACATCTCTTGAATAGACCTGTTGCAAGCCCACCCGTATTTGTTCCAAAAAATGTTCACTGAAGAGTTACCAATTTTTTTTTCATTTTTTGGTAGTTTACTTCAATTGCCTTTCTGTAGTTCATTCTAATTTCAGGTTAATTGTGTATAATTTGATGACAGTATGCTGTGTCTACCAAATGCAAATTCTCCAAAGGCTTCAGGAAGCATTTCATCTTAATGAAAATGCCATTTGGAAGGGAGATGTGTGGTTTTAAAGCAGAGGTCAATTCTGGCAGCTAATGAGTTAGTGTAAATGAAAAGAAATGTCTTCCTGAAGGACTCTTTTCTTAGAATAGAAAACTGTGGGTTTTTTTTCTCAGTCAGGCCTTGCAGTGATATAGGAAGGCAAGATCTTTTTCTTATGGCGGTTTCTGAGAGAGCCTACTTTGGCAGAGCTCTGTGAACCTGGCCTTGTTTCTGTTGCAGATGACAAGTGCCCCTTTTCTTATGGCCACAGCCATGGATAGAGGGGATGGAAGGAGCAGAGTAAGCAGAAAGAAAGCTTATGTGAGTGCTTTGAATAATCCATGGAGACTGAGTAATTATGTATGGCTTTTAATGAGATGAAGATGATGTTGTAGGTTATGGGATTTTTCTGAAGCAAGAAGAAAACTGATGCTCAAAAGACAAAAAAATGTAATGTGGAACAGCAGTTCAGTGCTAGCTTTTAAAAAAAACATACAGTGTCAGGTTGAAAACATTTAAGACTTACTCACTTGTCAAGGAAAAATAGTATCAACTGGAAGGGTGATGATTTCCAATTTATCTGTGGGAAATGACCTTGCTGCATGCTTTTTCCCCTCTTAAAAGGGAAGATAAATCCCTTTTATTCTACATGGTGCTTTATCCTGTGCTGTTCATTTGTTATTTGCCAGGAAGCAGATAGGATTTGAACGTTGCCTCAGCCAGGACATAGGGGAAAGTGGTTCGTAATTGCCCAAATGGAGTGGAAAAGTTTGTATCCCATTAGCAATCCTCAAAGACTAAAGCACCATAAAGTGTAATCACTTAAGAATGTGTGTCTATAATATTAAGCACATTTGAATGAATGCAAATGAATGAGTTCTAAGTGTAGCCAGTTATGAAAGTCGTTGGGCAAATCTAAAGTGTTTGGTTTAAATTTCAGAAGCAAATATCAAAACCTAGTAAAAAATGGATTTATACAGTTAGTCTGTTCTCTCAGCTGGAAAGTAATTTCCTCCTCTGAAGGAAGTCTTGTACCATGAGCAGCATGTTCGGTGAATATCAATGGCATTTAACTGGTAGGCTTGTTCAGGAAGAGGTGGGTTTTTGTTTGGTTGGTTTTTGTTTTGTTTTTTGGTGAAAAATTCTTCTGTAAGAACATTTGGTCTCATTACTTTCTTTTTTTCCCTCTTTCTAAGCTGAAACTGTGTGGAATGTGAGCATCAGAATACTCTGAAAGATTTTCCTGAAAGAAAACTTTTGGCAAGTGATTGAGCCGTGACAGGGAGGTGCCAAGTGGGAATTAGGTGGCTAGCTCTCACCGACTTTGAACATCTTAACTGCCATTTGTTCTTTTGTTAATCTCTCTTTTTGATCCGAAGTAATTGGCTTCTGCCCGTGTATCTTTATCTCCTTCTGTGAGGCATGTGTGAAGGGGAATGTGTTGCAGGGAGATTCGGACTGCTCATCAAAAAGAGCATCATCTGTGTGCTGGCAGCTCGTTGGATGTGCCAGCATGCTGAATGTGTCTTGGAGACCTGCGGAATGGGAGAGCACCAGAGCAGGAGTCACCTTCTGGTGACCTTATTATGCCAGTAACCAAAATGAATTGCTCCAATATGTAATAATCAGGTAGAGGCTGGATTCCATGGATTCAGTGCAAGCTCTGTATTGGCTGCTGAGGCATGGTTGCTCTGGCTGATAACCTCGGATGCTATCACGCTCCTGGTATCTACAAGCTTCTTGACTTAGATCCAAGATAAGAGATCTCAATTTTGTTGCTCTTTCAAAGCTTAAAACAGCTCTTAGCTGCTTCAGAATGGAGGAAAAGACCTCAACAAAATCAGCTCTTCCCCTTGAAAGAGAAAAACCCAGAAAGAGAAAAGAGAAAAACCTTAACAAAATGACAACCAGAAAACTAACAAACCGAAAAACCCCCTCAAACAAGTGAACTAAAAAAACCCAACCCTGAACACTGAACCACAGAAGGCTCTGAAGAGCCCTTGAATTTGAGTGGGGGAATGATTTGTATTGAAGTTTCAAAAAGACAAAACTGTTTGTGAGCCTTTTTAGTGCATTTGTAGGAAAACTCCAGCATAATGCTAAGCAAATTCCCTAAGCCAAACTTTCTGCAGGTTGCTAATTTCATCTGACTTGTCATGATGCCTTAGCTTGCCTTGCAAAACTCCTGATCATCAACAGACGTGAGAAATAAAGGTGGGAGCTGAGCTAGGCTATGCCATAGGTAATATTGAGGGATCCATATCTGGGCTGATTTTACTGGTTTTGAATGGTTTTTCGATGTTTTGCATGTTTGTATGCTCACCATCCCATGTGCAGAACTGGTGCAACGAGTGACATAATTTTATTAAACATCCAAACACTGAAAAAACCCAACAGCATGTAAAAATCCTGGTAAACATCTGTTTTGGAAGGTAAAACTGGGAAACAAAAGATAGACATGGAAAATACTTTTATTATTCAGTCTGCTTAGTGAGTTCTGTTTCTCCTCAGTGCCTCGGATGGCAGGGGAAGGCTCGTGGTGGGGGGAAGTGGGATCATAGAATTAACGATTATATAACAATGCAAACAAGACTTAACAATGCCTGGTTAGGCAATCTGTGCTGTGTAAGTAACTTTTTATTGCAGGGGTGTTTGTGGAGATGTGGGGGTGTTTGTGGAGATGTGTGCAAAGCAAAAACAGTGGGTAGTTTATAAACATTAATTAAACCATGTGGTGATTTTAGAAGTGAATATTGTTCAGTAACAATTGAACAGTAGGAGTCAATTACACATTTTTTCCAAAGGGGGTTTAGTGACAAGGTAAGCCACTACATGGAGAAATTCCCTCAGTTCTTGACTCGTAGCCATAACTCCCAAGGCAGTAATTCCAAATAGTAACCAAGCAGTCTTCTGCTGTTTTAGGCCATGATCACTGCAGTAGCTTTCCCTGTAATTTCAAGTTTATATGGTTTGAGTACTGTATTTTATAGTTTTCTATAATATAATTGTACAATTAGCTTAATGCACATATTTCAATATATAATTTTAAACTATACAAGGTATGTAATACTTTGTATACTTTTAAATTTTATATTATTTTATATAGTGTTAAGCTCAAAATGCTTTTTTTTTTTAAGGTAAATTTTAATTTCTTGATGTCATTGATGACAAAAAACAGGATAGAGTAGCCATAGACCTATAGGGATATCCCAGTATATAAATGAGCCCATTTTCCAGCTTGTTTTGTCACGTGGGATTCTGGCTTCTCTCAAGCACAGATAAAGACTATGGGAGGTATTTATGTACAAACAAACAAAAAACTCCAACCACACATTGCTTTAGAAGGCTGGAAAGTCTAGGTAGGATTTTCTTCTTTACAAGAGCATATTGATATACAGAATATATGAATGTTGCACTGTTTTGTTAAATTATTATTAGCTAACTTTAGCAATTCTGAAAATGGAGGAAGAAAACATGGGTTGACAAAACATGAAATATTTTTTAAATGATTTTAAACAGCAGAAAAAGTCCTTAGGGTTGAGTGAAACATTTGCTTGGCCCAAGTAATAGTTTCACGATATTGATGTATTAAATCTATGTCAACGGACGTAATGCACTGTAAATGGAATTTTTATTGCTTTAAAATCAGTGAAATGTAGGGCTTCAAATCGATAAAAGGGTTAAAATTATCAATGTGAAGGACTAAAAACCAATTAAAAATTGAAATGCTTTGCTAGAAGCATCAGCAATACTTTGCCATTAAAAATGTGCAGACAGTTTGATTTTTATGAAGGCAAATCTTAAAAACTTCATTTATCACTGTATTACCAAATCCTACTGTTACTCCTGTATTCTTTTCCGAGTTGAGAGGAAAGCCTGAACTGAAAGATCTCACCCAGCCTCAACTTTGTATCCTCTTGAAGCAGGCAGCTATTGTGGGCTACAAAAGCACTGTTCTGAGTCTTAAAAGTTCTGGAGAATCTACTTTTGCCTTTGATAAAATGGTCTGAGGGTTGATAGGCCCTTGGCAGCTACCTAAGTGTGCACAGCAGCCTTTCCCCTCTAGCTGCTTGTGCTTGATTTTACTGGGTGGAAGTGGAAGTTGTTTTCAGGTTGTGCCTTACCCTACTTCACAGCTCCATCCTGTTTGGCTCACTTGGCTGCCTCAGGTTTGGAGAGGCTGAGAGTGAGGTAACAGAGGGATGAGCAGGTTTGGGCTGACCTGAGGCCCAGGGAAGGCAGCTCGGAGCCTGTCCAGGAGCTTGGTGCGTAGCATCCTGCTGCTTGCTCGGCGTTTGGAGCTGGGATTTGACTATCTCCTTCAGCAAATCAGAAAATCCTATAGCTGCTGGTCTCCCACGGTGCTGTATGCTCTAATGAATTATGTCCTGTGCCCAAGAAATAGCTGTCTCATAAAGTGTGTCTCTGATTTTGGAAGCACTGACAAACTGGCGGTGGATAAAGTGTCCAGTGCTGCCAAGAGGATAGTTGTGATTTAGAAAGAAAGTAAAACATGCACTAGAATGAAGTACCTGACTCGGTGGCACAAAAGAGACTTTGGAGCTTTTAAGTTTCTTGTCTAAGGGTTCTGTTTGGTATCTGATGTGCTGCAATGGCTGATCATCAACTCCTACAAAAGTGGCATAAATCCTGTCAGAATGCAGCTCCCTCTGCCAAGATCTAGGACAGGAATCTCCTGCTGCTCTGAAGCCACAATGAGCAGAGTCTGTTGCTGGTTGTGAGAAAGGAACCCACTTAACTCAGACTGAGGAATTACCGCTCTGCTGAACTGGATCCAGGCAAAAGTCTTTGTACCTATAAATTACTTAAAGGCTTTTAAATTTCTGAGGGGGAAAACCCCTTTGGTGTTGGCTTTGGTATTGGGAATAGGATGTGCTTCTCTGATGCTTCGGAAATAACCTGGAAGTCTCAGTCTCACCTATTGTTATGATTTTTGTTGTGATTTAATGTCTTTCTTGTTCCAGAGTTGTTTGCCATTCCCTCTAGGGACCCTTACATCTGAGACAAACACAACAGAACATGTACTGACTTGTGAAGGGCTTTAGGCATTATGAAAGTTTAGTGAGGAAAAAAAAATAGGATAAAAAACTGCTTTAAGGTTCTGTTACTTGGTGGATTATCTTCAGCTTCAAACCTCTGGTTAATAAGTACTTGAGGGAGGGGAGGAGGCAGGGAAGAAGAAATCATCTGATCATGGGAGATAATTTAGAACTGCTATAAAAGCTCAGCAACTCTTTATATTCACTTGACCACTTGTAAATCAGGCCCCTGATCCTAAAGCCACTAAAGCTAGTGAGTAAATTTACTCTAATTACTTCAGGAGAGTATAGATAAAGTTTATGCAAGGTTTTTCAAGTCTAGACCCATATTGTGTGGCTCATACCTGCTCAAAATTACCCCTTTAAAACTGCTTAAATGTTTTATCAGAACCAAAATTAGCATAAATCTTATATGGGAACTCAGTCACCAAACCTTACATTAATTTTCCCTCTTCTAAAAAATAGCTGGATAATGGGACAGTGTGTGAAACATCCCTGCATCTCCCATCCTTATGGGATTCTGCTGACAGACCAGGATGGTCCCTGAGTGCTCTGAGACCTGCCACAACTCTGCTTGTGGGCTCCCGAAGCCAGCTCAGTCAGCTGTGCGTGTCATTGCTGATGGGTTATTGGCTTATGGCAAAGAGTGACTCTGTGGCCAGTTTCCCAATGTCCCTGCCCTAATCTGAGCCTTATAATATCATATTAACAGATGAATATGACTCCTGACCTATTTATTTTCAGAACGATTTGGGAAGTGCTGTGGGTTGCGTGATGTACAAATCCAAGATTTAGAGGATTACTGGGGAATATTAAATTGTTTTGACTGGATCACATTCAGTCTAAGAATAAGGATTTTTTTTTCTGAAAGTTGATACATAATGTAATTTTATTCTTAGTCATCACAAGGTTCTCTTTTTTGTATTGTTTTTTAAATATTTGGCTTCTTTGTAGAAGCCAATAAGATTGGCAATTGGCACTGACAATTTTAGCCTCAAATTCAAAGGTCTAAGGGTTCATGAAAATCTAATTCGTACTAAAGACCAAGACTTTTCTTCCTGATCCTGGTGAGCATTATCAGATTCCGCATCACTCAGATGGAGAGAGGTGCATAGGAATTGCTTGTTAATGTGGCAATTTCTTCCAGTGTGTTTTCATTAGGCCACTGGAGAAGGGGGCAAGTACCCATTATTTTAATGCAAGTAGCAGCTGGAGGCCTAGTTATGCTGAGAATTTAACTCTGAATAACTACTGAGCTTAATCATGTTAGTAAACATTTCCCCGGCATAGACGGCATCTGTGTCTTTTAAGTGAGTAAGGTTTGATACATAGTGGATAACAAAGCCATCCAAATAATTCCTCCCTTTCTAGGTCAGTGCTTTCTTCAGCGTGTGCTTGTGTTTTGAGAGGCAGTGGCTGTGAAGTGTCTGTTGGGCTCTGTATTACGTTAGTGTCACGTTTTCACTTATTCTCTATGTTGGAGCGTTGTGGATGATGTTGTATCTGCAAAAGCTGTGCTACCAAAGTTGTCAGGCTTCAGCTAACAAAGTGTGTGCTCTTCCCTCAGGAGATATCACTCTAATTTTAGACGTTTGAAAACAGGGTATAACAGAAGTAGAGATGGGGAAAGAAGGTGAGAACTGGATGTATTAGATCAGTAAACATTCTGAATTTACTCAGTAAAAGTGGAGCGCGTAGAAGGAAAAGTACATAAAAGAATGAATGACCTTTGTTAGCTCATCATTACAGCTGTCAGCATAAAAGCAGATCTGGAGGAGATGTGAATCAGGAGAGCAGAGCAGATGGGTATGGTGAGGGTAGCTGAAGAGTGAAACTGGGGACAAGAAGTGGAGGCTTTTTTTATGGGAGAAACGGGTGCTCTGTGGAGTCTGATGTGCCAAATTCCAAGTCCCTGAATATTTGATCATGTTTAACTATGGATCTGGAGGAAAGAGTGAAAACGTACTTAAATATACAGAGAAGCCAAGAAGGTTAAGGCTAAAAAACCAAACTTTCTTGTGTGTGAAGAAAAGAGAATTAGTACAGTGACCTAGATTAGAGGAAGAATAGAGTAATATAAGGAATACAACTCTTGGTAGCTGTGATTTGGTTTTTTTTTTTTTTTT
>VZRS01009720.1:667537-793301 GCA_013398055.1 Ifrita kowaldi
GGTGGGTGTGGGGTGTCCTTGTGTCTTGAGTGCACAAAATGAGAGGTTCTTGCTAGTCAAATATGTGTGTGATGGGGGCCTGGATGAGAGTTTTAACTGTCAGAACTGAAAGGAAAGGTCACTTCCTAGACACTGTAGTCTTTGTCCTTTTAGTTTTGCTCTTAGGGAAAGCTCTAAATGAGGTAGTACAGGATGAATATGTGGCCCATGAAGGGTTTACAGTGAAGAACAAACTGTATTAAATTAAAATATGCATAAAAGCTAAATTAGACTAGCTTATAAAGTGAAGTTGAAGCCAATTATGGAAATTAAGCATGATGTAATAGTTAATGAAACCAGTGTAGCAAGCACAGTGAAGCTCTGCTGATTGCCAAGAACATCTTGCTTTTACAGTACTTATGTAACCATCAGGAAAGGCCTCAGAGTGTTTTTAATAATAATAAGCCTTTTTAATAACACTTTTTTGCTTCTTCTTTTTTTTGCTTTTTTTCCCCCTGTGATATTTGGTACTGGAGGTAGGAGAGTGTGTGTGTAAAAAAAAAAATTTGTAATTTTCCCAAGGAGTATTCCAGGTTATACATGTATTTTTATTGTCGTTGTGAGCTTCTGTGAATTGCATGTGTGTACTTCATTAACAAGGAAAATTCTGGCTCCTGAGGATTTTTGCTGCCCTTCCTAGCTGAATGGAAGATTTGTGTGGCTGTTTGTCTTGATTTGCTTCCGTAGTCAGCAGTCCAAATTTAATTTCATTAGAGGAAAGAAATAGCCAACAAAACCCCAAAGCAATGTAATGTTGTTTTGGTTCTGTGACAGTAGCTGTTTTCCAAAGTTTTGTGCTGTTAAAAAATGGCATAATGTGGATTTGAGCATTACAGAACTTCATTTGTCACTTCTCAGAACACCCTGAGCCTTATTGCTTCAACAGAAAAACTAGATTTCACTTCACAAATACTGGTCTGACTAAAGTAATAATCAAATAAATCTAATGGACAGGAATCTTCATTTTAAAATAGATTTTTTTTTTTTTTAGTATAGTCTGATAACAGAAGTTTACCTGCTACAGATGGCCTTTTCTTCAGGTTCTAAATTTCTTCTGTGCTGTACAGATATACGGTAAAAAGTAAACATATGGCAAACTTGCTGGATTGGAAGTTGAGAGATCATTTCTACTTGAGCTGTTCACAAGATCTTAGGTAATTTAGGTTACGTTTACCAGATCAACATTAAAACCAGAAAAGTTAGAAGGTTTAAAAATGGTTTCTGAATTAACAAAGCCAACTCCTTGTAGAAAGACCAGGATTTGGCAAAATTTTTTCTGAGAAGAGCAACAGGACATACACTCAGGCACCGGAAAGTGAAGTGCTGTGCCTAAAGCTCATTACTGACATCAGCAGGGGGCTTTACTGGCGTTTCAAATCACAAATGATATAGCGGGGTGCTTATTTTTCAGAATTCTCCAAGAGTCCGTGCTTTTTCACGTTTAGATTTTTTGTAATGCTTGTAACAAAGATCCTCTGTTTTAGTATCTAGAGATTGTTGTTGTGGCTGCTCCTGCTTTCCTGAGTGGGGAAAGCTCAAGGAGAGCATACTTCTTCTCTCTTGCATCATGTCATCATCTCTATTTCCCTCCTGCAGTCAACTGTCTTGTTCATCCTGTATTTTCCTAAGCTAGCCCAGTTTTGATGGGTTTTGCTGGGTAGAAAACAGATCATCAGAACTAAATTACTGTGTGGAGCAAAGGCCTCTGCAGATGGCAGAGAGAGTGTATTGAGATAGTGCATTCCCACAAGAGACTCTGTCTCCTCTGTGAATTAAGGGAACCGTCTGTTAGCCTTAACCTGAGAAGTTTGATTCAAACCTGCCATCAGTGAATTTTCAGTGCTTTTATGAGAAATACATGATGGATTAAGTAAAAATTTTTTGTCTCTAAGCCCCACTTGTTAATTTGCAAAGTATCATTTCTTAATTGGAAGCTGACCTGAAATGTGGAGAAACTCACATTTTAGAAGGAGAACGTGCTCCTCGGAGTTGGTTATCTTGCCATCTTTTCTTTTGGGCATCTATACTTGCTCAGTACATGTATTACTTCAGGTTGTAGAGAAGAATGTCTAAAGAGGGTTGTTAACAGTTTTGCATCATTAACCAGGCTGTAATCTAAATTTGTGTTAATACCATGCAGTAAGGAGGAGCTGTTACTAAATCCTTAGAAATTCTTGTCTCCGAGTTATGCACGTGGTAGCGAGATGCACCAACTAACTTGTGTTTCTGTCATACCAAGATAAATATATTGAGCTTGAATCAAGGCCTGGTTTTGGCTTACTGGAGTTTAAGTAAAGCAGTGTAAGTGGAAAATAACCAAAAGCAGAATGGATAAGGCTACGCTCCAGAGAAGTCCAAGGTGCCTCAAATATGTTCACTTAGAAAAGTGAAGTCATACTCAGTTAATTCTCAGTCAGAATTCCTGGAATTCTGTGGTAGGTTTTTCATCATGGTATTACTGTGTCTGTGATCCTAGGCTAACTCTAATTAATTTTAAAAAATGGATGACATGATTTTCTTTGTTTTCCCCTCCCTCATCTTAGGTTGTTGCCAAAACGAGTTTATTTTGCAAATAATTTCTGAGCTTGAGAGCACTGACTCTATTACACATGAAATAGTGGAAACAATGCAACAGCTCATTGCATTGTATGTGTCTTTTTCCCTTGTCATCTATTCTGCCTCATAAAGCAAACATCCCAAACAAAGGATTAAATAAAAAAAAGTATAAAAAGAAAGGGAAGTGAAACAAGAATAGGAGAGGAAGCATAAAGCAGATTCATATATTTCTGTTATTTCAGAGAAAAATTGATTATAAATGAGACACTAACAGGTTTCTAAAACACTTAATATTACTCTCTTGTATTGGCTAAACATAATAGTATTTTGTGTCTGCACAGAATCATCAGACACAAAGAACTTGATGTTGCTTGTTTTTATAGCTAAGGTAAATATATTTGCTAAAGAATACAATTTGCAGATTTCATTGTAACTTTATGTAACTAATGACTTTTTTTTGACTGCCTGGGACAAAATGCTCATTTTGATTTCAACACAAGTTATGCTGTTTTCCATCTTAGTTAAGCACTTTGTTGTAAGACTTCTGTTCTAAGCCTAGGGTTCTGTCTGTGAGCATATTACAAATGTTACTGCTATATATTTTCTGGAAGGACAATAAAGTATTGTGTGTGTGTCTGGTTTTTATCTGTTTGTTACATACTGCTGCAAATTCAGTGTGAAATCACTGCTGAGATAATTCATACCATTCTCCAATATCTTGCATTAAACCAGAGACACCCCAGAGACCATAACATTATCTCTGGGATTACAAACCATGCAAATACAGGCTTGCCATGCAGGGTCAAGCTAGACTGTGTAATTTCTAAAACAACAAAAAAGAAAACAGGTAAAGTGTGTTTATTTTTCTTTTGTCCATTACAGCCAGGTTTTCAGCTACTGCCTCGTAATTATTCTGTGGCAAGAAGGAGACTTTTCTCTTTTAGGAAAGGTTCTTGATGAAAAGTGATAAAATGTAAAGCACAATTCAGGCTGAACAAACTTCTCAGTTGTGGAGTATGAGGCATTTAAGGGATATGCATGAAGGAGTTTTTTTTGCACTGATGAAGGACATGGTAGCAGAACATAAATAACTGAGTTCATTATAGAAAAGTGAAAATTAGCCTAGAAAATCGTACAGCCTTGGTTCTTTGCTCAAAAGACCTCTGGTATGTTTTGACTGCACTAAAATCAAGAAAGTAACTTTTGCCCTTTGTGTCTAGACAAAGGCTGAAATTATCACCACGCCAGAGATTTTCAAAATAATGGGTAAATTAACATTTCAATTTATTGGACTGAAACAAGCACTAGAATCAGAAGTGACCTGTTTAAGGATGCCCTTTTTATTTGTCCTAAACTTCTTGTGTTTGATTATACGCTGTACAACATTTAGACTTTGAATAGATACAAAAAGCAATAAGATTTCATCCCTAGTCTATAGAAGGTTTTCTATCATACCAAACACTTAGAGAGGGGGAGAGAGTAAAAAGTTGATGCAGGCTGCCACTTTGTCCCTCCAGAAGAAGCAGCTGATCTTGGTGAACTTGTTTCTTGTGCGCATGAAATGCATCTCCAGATATTTGCTTTGCTTTTATGTGTGTGTACACATATATATTTTAAAACCCCTCTTTATATGTGGCTACATGTGCATGTGTATTTGGATGTATCTAGTTAGTTCTTCATACAGTAAATCAGAAGGAAATGGGTTTTAGTTTTAGGAATGGACTTTCTGGTTTTGGTGAGTTGGTTAAGGGCTGACTTCCTCTTGTGAATTAAACTGCCTACAAAGACAGACGTTTGTCAGCTTGATAGTTGAAATTTTAGTCTGTTATCGTCTTTGTCCGTGTCAGTATTTATACTTGTCAGATATTTGCTGGTTTTGTTCTGGTTGTCATTTGACAGATTTGGAAACATCATGTGTGAAATTACTGAGCCTAACTGAGCCAGTATGGAGCATGGTCTAAACTATTTAAGATGAGTGAAAGGACAGTGTCAGTGAATTGCATGGATTGACCATGGCCAGCTTTCGTCACCATGTGCTAAATTGTATTGTGGCCAATAGTCACAAGACCTGCATCCCATACATTGTGAGGGTGGAATACAGGAGCATTCCAGGACAGTTGGACACGCAGAACCTGATAGAGGTTCCTCCAGACTCTCATGATGGAGTCACCAGTGAATGTGGCTTAGCAGTTCCCTGTCAATTACTTTTTTTCCTATAGCTGACAGCTAGCTAACATGAGAGCAGCTATGCCAGGAAAGTCCTGATGCTGGTTCTGTGGTTTGCCCTAGCAGAAATAAGAGCTGGTACGTGACCATCTCATTCATGGTGGGGAGAAGCAAGAAAATTACAGGGTTGAAGCAATCAATGGGCAGTGGTTGCTTGCATTTTGTTTGCAGTTCTTTGAGCATCAAAAGGCGTAGAAGCAAGTTGACAGATTGTTAATTCCTTTTCTTACACATAGCACCCGTTATAAATATAGAAAAGGAAGGAGGAGGTTTGGGCTTATTCCAGGCAGGATCCCAGTTCCCTCCATTTGGTACATGGGTGGTGTTTCCTCTTCTGGCACTTAGGGATTTGATTGTTTACACAGGTTTGCTTAGCGAGTGCACAATTTAAAAAATGATTTGACAGGAAAACAGACTTGCCTGCATGTGTGCACAGGAACATGGGAATTTATACGTTCTGCATGGATGCAGGGCACGGACAAGAAACCCAGCTGCTGCACTCAAGAGGAGCGTGGTCTGTGATGGGAACCTCTTGCCCCACGCTCAGCCTTTCTCCCACAGCTCCCCAGTGCGTGGCTCCCCCACTGCCAGCTGCTGTTCACTGGGGTGAGCAGGGAGGGGGGTGTGGCTGCGAGGTGAAGTTATTCCTCAGGACTGGCAAAAATTATTAATTCTTGCTGTAGGTTCTTGGTGTTTGGGGCACTGAAGGCCTGCTGGGGGTGAAAAAGGAAGACAAAGCTCCAGTGTCTCCAGTAGCTCGCTCGGCTGTATTATATATGTGAAATAAATCATGCATTCGTTTTACATGGTAGCAGTAGTGATTTGTGTAAGCAGGGCACCTGTATTGCACAGGATGCTGCAGCTGTGCTTGCTATGGTTTTATTGTTGATTGCAATGCAGATTGTTTAGAAAACACACAGAAATGCAGAACGCAGAGCTAAAAATATTTGGATATCAATTGTATGTTTAGGAGGTTATTTAATTAAGTTCATCAGGAGACTCAATATTGCCCTTACATGTTGATGAAGATCTGTCATCTCTTCAGGATTTGGTGAATACTTAAACAATACTATTTGCCTCCTTTGCATTGTTTTAATGACAGTTCTTCTAAGTAAAATGTGAAAAGAGAGAGAGAAGCTGAAATTGTCTTATAGTCACATAGTTAACCTTACAGTTGCTTAGCTTATGCTTGCTTCTTCACAATAAATCACTTTTACAGCCAGTTCAAATTTTCCATTTCAGTATTAAGACATAGTTCAGGAAGAGAAGTGAGTATAGCATAAGAGTTGTAAATGGGAGAAGTCGTTTTAAAGCCTGCACAGAGTCTAATGTCATTACAAGTACCACTCAAAACCAGATTGTAAAATCTTTGGGTGTCGCCTGTGCTGCTGTTTTAAACTCCACTGGTTGTTCTGTGTAGTCCTCCTGTTGCATGATGTTGGTTGTAGACAGAGTGAAAGAAAAGAAAGATGTTTCAGTATTTTGTGACAGCTGCTTCAGTGATTTCAAATGAATCAGGTAAGCATTTTCAGTAGCTTTTTCTCATTTCTTATTACTCCTTGGCAACACTAATAAAGAAGAATATAAATGGCAAATTGAAGACAAAATGATAATAGTACAAAAAATTAAAACAACTTTTTCTCCTGTCTCAGTCCTGTGGGAGCCAATATTGTGCTCATGTAATTTTGTATTAGATGGATGTGGATGTGGTAATCAGAGTAAGTCAAAGTAGTGGAGGTTTTATCAGCACTAGGGAAGCAGAGGTGTCTTCCAGGGATGAACATAGCACCTTTTGCAATTTAAATTCTGTTTCGACAAAGCTGGGCCAGACACTTGTTCATTCTCATACCCTCTGTGCTTTTACTTTGCAGCCGTACTTTCCTGCCCACTGGGTGCTTTCCATACTTCTCTCTTACGTCTTCTGGATTTCTTTCCTCATCTGTTCTGTTCTGTTCCTCGCTTACTGCTAGTAATTAGCTCACTTCTGGAAGTTAGAGTGTTAGAGATCCCTGAAACTGATCTGTGTTGATAGTGCAGCCAACAAACAAAGGCAGAGCCAGGGCTGTTCCCCAGCCCCAGTGTCAGCATTGCCTGGCAATGTTGTAGCAGCCAAGAACTGGCTGGTTACAGTGGAATGTTTCTCTCTTCATTTTTTTTAGAACTGAAAAATATTTCGATGTAACCTAAAAAAATCTGGGGGTTTTTGTGTTTTTTCTTGTTTTGGTTGTGTTTTTTGATAAAGTTGAATCAGTAGAACTTTCTTGAAGACTGGTAAGAGCAATGTAATTAGATTGCAATTACATGATCTGATTTAACTTCTGCAAAATAACCTTTCAACTGGCAAACAACCCTTGAAATAATTCTGATTCAGTGCATCAAATAAAAGGATAAATCTTTGCTAAAGTTCTTTCAGATTTCTGAGACAGGCAAAAGACTGTTTTATACGAGGGTGTCATTTTTGTGTTGTAGGAATGACAAATGACAACCAGTGATTAGGAAATACTTCAGTAGAGTTGGTAGAGAGGCATTTAATAAGTAAGGAAATGAGTTTAAAAAATGCCAGTGTACACTGAGGGTATGGTTTTAGAAGGGATGATAGCTTTTTCTGTGACCAGTAACCTGTACAGTGTTGAGAATTCATTTGAAATGCAAAGCATGGGACAGGCCAAATAACCTGGACATAGAGTATCTGGAAAAACATGTTACTTTTTACAAAATGTAAAATGATGATAATTGACGATAAAATAAAAATTATATCTTGATATTAAACTAGCTCCTGCATTTCTTTGACTGGAATACGTGTTGGTCTGTGTCTTGGAGGCAGTTTGGTCCAGCTGAGTAAGACTGGCTTCCAAATCATAGCCATTTCCTGAGTTGGCTGCTCAATAATGCTTTCACCAAGCTGTGCTCCCTGTTATTGCTGGCCCTTCTCCTGGGAGCTATGCTTCCTGTACTTAATTAGATCAGAAAAAGATGAGCTGTTCCCCTCTCCCTCACTTCAGGTTCGTGTCTGGATGGTCTCAATTCCAGTGCTCAGTAGCGCAGCTCACTGAGCTGGCTGCTAACCTGAGCGCCTCCCTTCAGTGAGAGGATCTGTTTTACCTTCTCATTTTGAGAAAAGAGTGAATTCCAGCTAAAATTGCTCCTTTGTTAGTATCAAACCCAGTGTGACTGGTTTGGGGAAAGAGGAAGTGTTGTGTTCCTGGTGCCTTTGTCATGTTGGGTATTTTCATAGCTTGGATTTAAAGTCTTCCTTTCCTGCTCTGAGTTACATCAATATGCAGAAAAAGATATTATGTTCTCTAATTAATGGTGAAATGAGTCCTGGCAAATACAGTCCTCCATGTACCAAGCAGCCAGAAATGGTTTAGAGGTTCCAATACCAGGCAATGTCAAGCTTGCCTGGAAAAGCCAGCTCTAATAGGAGCTAAACTGGATCAGCTGAGTTCTTGGCTTCTCTAAAATGATCTGCAAAGAGCATTAATTAGTAGCATATCAGCAGACTGACGTTTGAGAATCTTCATTAAGACTCCAGTGATGATATTGGTCAGTAACAGTGACACCATCTTGTCGCTGAGGGTTTAGGTAAGTAAGGTTCTGAGGACAGAGGCTGTAAGTAGGTGATGTTAAATGGGCAGCTGCATTTGGTACCTTCCACTCCACACAGCTGGGAGATGGCAAGAGAATGTAAAAACACTTGCTGTGGCTGCTGCTTTTTTTTCTTTATCTGTGTGTAGTTTTGCCTTTTACATTATAACAGAATAATCTCACATTAAAAGGATATCAAAATGCACACACATGAACAATTAGAAGCAGTAAATGATTATTCGTCTTTGTTTAGGAAAATATGTATGTGAGGGTTCCTCACCTTCCTGAGGAGGATGCATGGAACAGCTCATTGCAGGCAGCAAGAACAGGACCATGTATTTTTACACATTGCTTTTGAATTTAGCGAAATGCTGAGGGAGAGTGGGAGGGAATCAGCCTCATTTGTTACACTATTTGGAACATTTAACTGTTCCCAGGTGCTTACAGTCAGTCCTCAGTAGGAGGGCTAGGACCAAGTTCCCTCGTTCCAGTGTCAGAAAGGTCACATGCTAGAATCCGGAAACATTATTCACCTCGAGTGCCAAATGCAGATTTTCTGAAAATAGCCATATGCCAGTTTGTTATGGTGATGTGCACATGCTTGAGCTAGTATGTTGCTTCTGATGCCAAGTGTCTGTCTCAATGAGATGAGTAAAGCAGAGTGTCGGTGCAGCGAGTATAATCCATTCTAATATTAGATTGTGGGGCCGGATCCTGCTGGCCCAGCCACGGCAACTTCAGCTCAGGGTGCTTAGGCCCTCTGTGCCCTCTGCAAACAGCTTTTCCAGCTTCTATTTATTTTATTTCTTTTCATAGGAAATATGAGTAAAGGACAGCTAATCCCTTCACAAAATACAGTTGCAATATGGTCTAGTGGACAAATACTGTGTTGAGTATTTGTTTATCTCAATTAATGCACTTCTAGCTTGATAGACAACCCTATCCATCATCATCTGTATGTGGAAAGGGAGTTTGCAAGTGATGAAAGTAATACCATTAATAACCAAAGAAAACCCCTGCCTCAAACACCCAGATTTAACTTATCTGGCCATGTCTGAGTTTGAATACCAGGGTTAAGGACTTCTGAAAATGGAGTTGTATGAGGAAGTAGCAGCATTGAAGTGTTGGGGGATAGGTCGGTAGGTAGGTGAGAAGTGTTACTTCTCAGGCTCTAGCTTGCTTTGTTACTAGGAAGGGAGTTTGCCTGCATAACTGTCAGTGTGATATCTCTATCCCACCCCAAACCTTTAGGGAAAACCCAGCTCAGAGCCCTGTGCTGACTTTGAAATGGCAAACTGGGTAGGATTGACAGGACAACTGTTCAGAGCTGATGCTGCCACCTTTGGGCCAGCTGGAAATATCTCCCTAAGGTGTCACGTGTGTTTTCCAAACCACCAGTTGCAAATAAAATTTCAAATTTCCCTAACCACCAGAGATTTTGAGCACTGGTCTAGTCCAAAACTCCTGTTCAGTGCAAGTCTACATACTAGACTTGAACATAAAATCAAAATTGCACCTATGTCATAATAAGTATTGGTAATAAAATTTAACGCATGCAATTGTAAAGAGCATGAGAACTCATTTTAGTCAATATTAAAATCTACTTTCTCTTGCCTGTGTTTCATTTCAGTTGATATTTACTTCTAATAAATAGATCAGTGTTGATGTTTAATTCAGTAGTGTATTTGCTTAATATTAATTTTTTAAAAGTTAGAGAAATCAGAAATCTTTTTTCTGTACAAGCCCTTTCTACTCAACACCTCCCACCTGTCAAATCTGTATATTTAAGTGCTTTTTACTTTGGCCAGTTTTAAAAGCATTAGGGCAGGACAAAGATATTTCTAAACATAATTGAAAAATAAAGATACAGTGTCAAAAATGTGTGGTGCTGTGTCTATGGTTCTTATAGGAAACTCATCACCATAGTAACTAAGCCTCTGCTAAATAATTACCAGCAGATTTGTTCTTTTATGTCTTCTAACTATGTCTAGCCTTGACTATAGTTTTAAATATAAGAATGGTATGTACATACATGTTAGCACACTGCATTTGGGAGATAAGCCAAAGAACTCGCCATACAGGGTCCTGATTCTTGCAGAAGTGATTTCTGATTTCTAGGTGTTCATGGCTGCTGTTTTCTCACAAATGAAAGAACAGTGCAGAACAGTTTTAATAAAAGCTATCTTAGTGCTACAGCTATCATGGAAAGCCAGACCTCAGGAAAAAAGCAAGCGTTTTCTACACAAAGTAATTTCTCAAAAGACATTAGATTTGTGTTTAATAAGCAGCTATTTCAAATAGCAAAGTTCCCTGCCTTGGCTGTTGCTCCTACTCCATCAGCAGCACTTGGGCAGTGCCTTACTCGCAGTAGATCTGTGGTGTTGCATTTCACCTGCCTTTTTTTTTTTTTTTTTCTTTTTCCCTGCTGTATTGTGCAAAGCAAATGTTGTAATTTGGTTTGGAGGATTTGCTGTCCTGCCGGCTGTGTAACCTGCGTGAACAAGGAGCAGAGGAGCCAGCTGCAGACTAGGGGGTTTCAGCATCTTCATTCACTTTATGGGTTGCTAATGATCCGTTCTCTGAACTCTTCTCATGCAGGATGACCTCACGTTTTCTTCCAGGAGCATTTTGGAGAACACTGAAGTCTTTTACAAAATCTTTGCCTGCTTATGGGCGAAATGGCTTGCTTCTCCTTTGTTTTATTGCCCACAAATGCTGCTTAATGGGCATATTCCATTTGTAACCCCATTCTTTTGGGAAGGAATCTGCTAGCTTTTCATGCTACTCTTAGCAGTGACATAAACTTAGTTCTCAAAACGTGCTCAGCTGGAACAGCCTGCAGAGGTCTAGTGACGTGTTCATGCCTTGAACATGGTCTTGCAAAGCAATGCATTTGGGTTCAGTAATGACATATGAAGTCTTTGTGCTTCTGGCTGAGCTTAGTTTCATCTTGTTTGTTGGGAGATGAAATGGGTTTGTTTTCTGTAGTAGCTAATGCAGCTTGGTGCTTCAAAGAGCTGACAACCAAGTGATCTCTGTTGGGTTTTCTGTTGGTGTTTTTTTGTTTGTTTGTTTGTTTTTTGTCTGGGAGTTGTTGCTTGTGTTAAACAGGCCGTGAACCATTTAGGACCAGACTTCTGAAGCCAGTATGTGTTACCTGTGCTCACAACAACTAATTGAGGTGAGGCACAGGTAAGTCCAAGCTTGTAAATTGGTTCTTCATCTTCAGTTATTCGCATTGAAACCCACCTCTTTCTGTCCTGGTGAGGAACAGCATCCAGATATCTGACATAGGTAAACATGCACCTTTTTTCTTTTCTTGTTTTTTTTTTTCTTTTTTTTTTTTTAAATTTTTTTGTGGGAGGGAACTGAGGAAGAGGGGGAAGAAGAAAAAAATACAGTAAGGGCATTTTCCATTCTTGACTTTTCTTGTGAAATTCTGGCATGAATCCTACAGGTTGTAGAGGGTGGTGGTTTTTTTTGTGTTTGGGTTTTGGGATTTTTTTTTTTTAACAAAAAACCTGCAGAAACTGTGAATTGGAGCTAGTCTTTGGCACATTAAATATTCATCTGTTTGAGGTACAGGCATGAGGTCTCTCAAGACAGTAGCTGCACTGTATGGTCTCGAGCAGAATGCAGGTTACCCTAGAAACAGTAATAGGAGCAAGACCAGTACCACAGAGGAGCCTGTCATGTGGTATTTTGAATTACCACATGTAAGAGCAGTAACTTGGGACCTGTACTGTAAAAGTAATTGGTTGCTGTAAAATGTGTATTTAAAATTGGATTCTTCAAAATATACTCTATAATTTTTGAAATGTATGTGTGGACTCTGGGTTAGGAGATGCAAAAGAATTCAGAGCATTTTCTGTTGATATCATACAGGACCCTTGTATAGACATACAGTTTTAAAGTTGAACTGAATCAATGAGATGAACATTATGAAACAAACTCAAACTGTTTCCCAAGGAATCAAAGTTGCAAATTTCAGCACTACTATTCCCTTGAAATGTAGAAACTTCAATATGTTCTCAAACTGGATGTGGAACATCTCTGCAAATAAGAAGGTAGACCCACTCAATGAAATTTGAAATTGTTAAAATATGTATGAAATTTATTAAAATATGGTTCAGCAGGGCATAAAATGTACATGCACAGATTTCATTAGCTCAACCCATGTTACTTATAGCAGTGATAAGCACTATCTCAATCCGTTATCTAACAATAATCTTCTAAATGGCAGCATGTTCAAATTCCAAATATCTTTACTAGGGCAATAAGTGAAAAGAGCTTCTCTTCTCTGAAGATGATTCATTTTGGGAAATGTCCTTGAAAAAAATCTCCTTGTATTCTAGCTAAGGACATGCATATTAAGTCTAATCTGCAGTTTCAAATTCTGCCTAAGATGAAGATTTATGATCAGGGTTAGATTAAACCATGGCAATATTGTCTTGGTTAGTATAACAGCAAAGTATGTAAGTGAATTTTAGGCTACAGAAAGTACAATTTCTTGTTCATAGTATCTATCCCATTTAATCTGTATTGGAGAAGTCATGGCTATAACGTCTCAGTCATTATTACTCTTAACAGACAATTACTCTCCTACTGATTCATGTCCCCTGACATACGGTTTGCTGCTTCTCAAGCCATTTCTAGACTCTTAAATAGTCAAATATCCCTTTTGAGCTGAGCACGTGGACCTTCAATTGTAGCTTGTATTTATGCAGTTGACTTTTTGTCCATGTCTCTCATTCGTTCTTTTGGCTTGCATATTCTAGTTGCTTTTCTTTTAAAATGTGAATGGATTTCTAATTTTTAAATTTAATTGGTTTGGGGGATCTGAGTATTAAAATAAACCAATTTGCTATTGCATGCTGGGAAATACTGAGCTATATTTCCAAGAATTAAATCCTGCCCAACCAGAGTTCTACATGTTAGTAGTCACTAAATAGCATTAAGTAGCTTGGCAAAATTTTTCCAGTTTCATCTTAAATGTTTTGTTTTAGTGTGTTTAGTGTATTTGATTCTATATAACATCATTTGGTCAGTTGGCAACATGGCTAAAATTATTGGATATAATCCTGTCTGCGGTAACTGAGAGAGATTTTCATCCACGTGTGCTTCAGTTTCCAATTTCAACACCATCCTTTCCATGTATGTTCCACCAAGAGAGAAAGCAGTGCCCAGTGTTTCAGCTCTTTGACCTCTGCACAGTGTAAAACATGAGGTACATAAGGATTAACAAGGTCTGGTTTGCTTTGAAAATGGAATTATGTTAAATGATTAAGAAAACCTAATCTCTCTGGATTTTGTCAATATATTGTGTAACAATCTGTGTGAGTGAACAGCTACTGAGAAATGTGCTTTTTAATAAAAATGTTGTGTTTTGGATAATATCTAACAAGGGGAGTCTAAGAATTTAGTGGAAATGAAAGCAGCAACAGTACAGAATTTCCTCTGGAAAGTCTCTAGAATTAAATCAAGTGGTTATTATTTTTTTTTCCCCCAAAACTTGAGGTCCTTTATCCTGAAGAGTGATTCTCACAGATCTTCTGCTCTAATGGTCCTCAGCAACCTGCTGTTGCTGATCCTCTTGAGTGTGTGTGGGTGGACTTCCAGCCTCAGCCACTGTGTTGCTCTCTGGAATTAACTGGAATTTGCCCTAAGGGATAGCTTGAGAGGATTGGATTTTGCCCATAATCTCTTTCTTTCACAGTTCAAAGAGGTGAATTGATCTGCCTTCTGTTTAGGGTGGCCATGAAATTTTGTGGAGTCAAATTTGTCTTTTGATTAACAACATGAATTTAATAGAGGTGACTGTTGTTTGCTTCTGTGCTTTGAATTAGCATTAGAGGAGTCTTTGTTCTTGAGAGTAGGTACGAGGGAACTCTGAAATGAATGGCACAACTTCTTTAATGCTGGATTTCATTATGCTTAAAAAATAAAACTGTACATCAAAATAAAAATTAATGTAGTTAGCTGAATTCAGTAATTTGGTTGTATGGTTTAAGGTTTCTAGAAAATGCTTTCTGAAGCATTTAAATCAATCTGCACGATGTGAAGATTTCTAGCAGATTTTTAAAGAGAAGATTGTAGAAAAATAGCCAAAACTTTTTATTTCTCTGTAATTATTAAGGTCTTTACAAAATTTTAAAAATTGAGATGGGTTTGCCATTGAACATTGACTGCCTTAAGGGACCTTTACTTGATGTTTTCAGATTAACAGCCCTTTATTATCATAAGGAACTGATCAAAATTTTTTAAAATGGTTTTTTGTTTGTGAGCTTGTAGCGAGTTCTGAAATTTCCCCATGTTTGCATGAAAATAATAGGATTCATTATGTCTCAAATTTTACTGTCTGACCAAAGTCATGTGTCTCCATCAAGGTGATCTAAGTGCCTATTCTCTATCAGTTATTCACTACAAAACCAGTGAAATGTATCTTGGTTTAAATTATGGGAGAGGCAAATTTCATGGCAAAACACAGCACCTTTTTGTTGCCAATTGAAGCTCATTCTAAATCTGAATTCTGACTTCCATTACGTGCTTATTAAAACCATGAAGTTCAGTTATTTATCTGAACCTCTTATTCTGAGTGTTCAGTTTTTCCTTCTCCCCCTTCACCTTGTTTTGTATAAATCCTCTTTCCTGTATCCATATTATTGTTATTTTCAAGGGGTACAGGCAAAACAATGTGTTTTCTTCTTGTTAAAATAGATAACACGAAAAAGATTCAGCAACTAATGCCATGGGTATTTCCAAGGGCAGAACAGTGCTAATGTAACAATGAACAAATAATAAAATCCACCACAGAGGGATTTTAAGTCTATAAAACAAATAACTTGTATGAATATGATAATAGACCGATTGGGTACAGAAGTGATTTGCATTGGTACAGCTACGGGTCTGTTTTGAAAAATGTAGCTGGATGTCAATTTGAATATTTTCATGATCTGAAAACATCACTGTCAACCTCTTTCTTCATTCAGAAATTCTAATTCAGGAACTGCAAGAAAGCTGTGATCATACAGATAGATTAGAAATAAAGACAGTGTAAACCAGGCTATGTAGCTGAATATAAACATCTGGGAAGTGGAAAGTAAATTATTATTTTTCATTTTAATATTCAGACATCTTAACAGGAGAGTTTTATGCTCAACATCAAGATCTGCCACAGGATGGCCTTTCCTTCAAGACTTGTATTGAGCCTTGTATAAGTTGAACTTCAGTAAAAGGCAGATGGATGTAAGGCATGAGCCCTTGGAACTGTGAGGTTTAACCGTGCTGTCGTGTGAAGCAGGTTTTAAAGCACAAATATAATTCGTTTTACCCTGTGAGACTGTTACTGATTTTTGCTTGAGATGGCAGCCTCCTCTCTGCCTCTGTGGCTAGATCAGGTTACCTGCCTGCAGAGTTTCTCCATAGAGCTGGGTGCTTTTTCTGCATGTGTAGGCACCTAGTAAAGGTATGTGATGTGTGAATATGGTACATGAAACTTATGAAATGATTTTTCAACTTGGTTAAAGCGGACACAAAATAATTAAACTTTGTCTTTTAGGGGTGAATTTAGTCTGTACTAGAACAAATCCAACAAAAACAATGGGGAAATATTAAGTGTAATTATCCAAAGGGGGGGAAAAGCAATTCAGGCTTTGAAGTCAGCCTGAATCATACCTGCTTTAAAACAAATACTAGAAACAAAGAAAAGAATTATTCTTTAATTTTAATTATTTTTCAGCTTGAAAACCAGTCTGCATTCTAAAGATATGGGTTCATTTTTGGTTGCAGACTTGTTTCTGTAGAATCTTAAGGTAGTTACTTAATCTATAATTTACAGCTTTTATTCAGTAAAATACCTTGACAATATGCTTTTCTTTTACTTCGTGTGTCATGCTTGATTTTAGGTACAGCTGCTTTGAAATCTAGTAATTCAAACATATTTCAGGCTAACTGAATTCTTATTCCCCAAGAATTAGCCCATTATGAAATTCAATTACTTCAAAAAATATATTCCTATCATACGGAACAATTCAGCAATGGAGTTAACACCTCATTCACACCTTAAAGAATTTAAACGCTGACTTAAGGGAATTAAGTGCTGCATTTAAATGCAATCTTCTAGCACCATGTGTTTGGAAACTTGTAGATAAAAGATCAATTTAACAGAATTGTGGCTCCTCTTGTCTCATATCTAGCAGAGCACAGATGCAGATCACAGTATCTGTTCCATTGGATGCAGCTGTGCAAAACCACGAAGGACAAACATAGTCGAAAAAACACCTTTGAGGGACTAGAGCAGCTGCATGTACACAATCATGAGCAAAATCAGATCCGAAAGGTAACTGAGAAGGTCACTAACTACACAATTTCAGGAGTATTATATCAATGTAAAGTAGCTGGAAGGTGCCTTTATACTGTGGTTGTTGTGTATGTGTCTGATCTGACTGTCATGTTGTTTCCTGTGTGGAGTCAGGGAGCTCCTGGCAAAAAAGGATGAGAGAAGTTTAAAAACATACTAGCAAGTATTTTATTGACTTTGTATTGCAATGTCACTTTACTGACACAAGTGGCTTTTACAGCACTTATTCTTCTGATGCTAAAACTGTATTTGTTGTCTAAGGTTTTACAGGTCTTCTGGGGGGAAAAATAGTGTGGTAGAGTAAATTTAAGTCTCTGAATTTAGAAGGCAGTAATTGACAGAATTGATAGTTACCCTAATCCCACACTTGGGGGATTACACACTTGGGGTTAGTCTGCTGGCCTGCTCTAAGCACGGGACAAATCTGCTGGGCATGTTGTTGTATTGTTTGCTTTTAATGAAGTATTTGATACAGAATCTGGTCACAACTGCTGGTAGGTAGCAGACTATAAATCTAAACCCTCTTTGCCTTGTTAAGAGTCATAGCTGGCTGCAGACCAGTGATCAGATCCCTGAGCAGGTGAGGAGCACAGGCTGCTCATGAAGAAAGAAGGCATTGCTGTCTGTGGCTGTGCAGGCCTAACAGAGCAGCTGAAGAGAGCTTGGAGATGCAGCTGATGAATATAAAGACAAAGTAAACCTGGTTCTCTGAGGGTAGTGTTGGCAGTGGGCTATGGGTTAGGAATGATAAGGTGGGAAAAGAGCTCTTCTTTTTAAGAAAACTTGTTGAAGAACTGAACATTTTTAGACCATTGTTGGCAGTTCAGATACTTAGAGGCATGAGCAAAATGTGATTTACTGTCATTAAAAGCTCATGCTGGGAAGGGAAATGTTGAAACAACTTCTTTTCCAAGCTATCATAGAAAAAAATCGTTGAAGATTGCCTCCCTGAATGTAATAATCTGATCAACCTTATACCAAGAGAGTGAATTCCATAAACTCCTTGTTTTTGTGAGAAATATGTGGCCTGAGATTACTTTTTGGTGAACCAGTTATTTAACTCCAGCTCCAGGATAGTCTGGCAGAGCAAATGACACGAGGCAGTGTCTGTCCTGGATATATTAATTGTGCCTTACCATGAACAATGGGCAAATTCTGGCATGTTCCCCAGACTTGCTCAGAAGCCTCTGAAAAAATGTCAGCTCCCGTGTAGTGAGTTCATTTACTTATAGGTGTAAACAACACAGGTGCCAGTGTTACCTGTGTGCTGGGCAGCAGAGTAAAGGGAAACTGCCCCATGGAATGCAGTGCTGTTGGCAGGGAAGCTGTAAGGAGTGCAGGTATCTGTCAGGCAGCCAGGGCTGCCAGGCTCAGTGTTTTCCCTTTCTAGTTTACAGGTGCTGACCTAATGAGCACTACATGAGGCACTGGTGGGGTTGGTTGTGTAGTTTTTGAGGTCCCCAAAGTGTCCTAAAGCTCTGTCCAAAATGAAAAGCTAAGTAGTAGCATTGTACTGGTCATGACAAACCCCAGCAGCTATTAGAGGGTTAGCAATAGCTAACGCTATGGCTAATGGTATCATTTTATTGAAAGAGGCTGTGTTGGCTAGTACATAATGATTAACTCCCTCTGCACATTTTTAAAAGAGTCCTAGAGTCCTTAATTTCTCTTTAAAAGTCTCTAGAGGTAAGCAAAAGAGACCTTGTAAGTACTTACCTGAAAGGCAGCACTTCTAAGCTGTGCAACTTCCCCATGCTGTGTAGTGCACCAGCAGGAGTACTTTAAGTGCAGGTTTTTGTGAGGATTTCCACATATGATTCCCTTCTAGTTCAGCCAGACTTCTGACATCTCTGAGCTGATGTTGTTGATTAAGTGCTTAATACATTCTGTACCCACACTGCTGGTGCTGCTGGGTTCCTAAACTTGAAGAATTGTGGGTAAAAGGCAACTGGCTTGAAAGACACTCTTCCTCTGATAAACTTCTTTGTATCACACGTACAGTTTTTTGGATAACAGTACTTGCAAGCTTGGCTTACAGTTCACTCTATCAACTCAGTGCTTGGAATATGGCACTGACAGGATGTTCAGTCTGCATTAGCAACAGCAAACCAGCAAAATCTTTATATAAGAAAAAGGACAGCATACTGGGGGGGTTTAAAACCTGTTGGTTTTGCACAAAGAAAGTTTAAGGCAGAGATGCGTGTTTAGAACATGAAGGGTTGAATATTGAATGGCCAAACTTTGCTTTAAAAAATGCTGTATCTAGGTGGTGTGTATGTGTGTGCACCCACCTGTTAGATATTTGCTTTGTGGAGTGGGTTCAGGCACCTAAATCAGTAAAGCTGCTCTGCTTTGAATGGAGATATGTTTTATATTATAGATGCTTTGCTGGGAACTTTGACTATGCCTGATGATAACTGGGTTACTTCTGAAAGCAGAGATTGGTAATAATTGGGCTGAGTGCTTTTGAATGACACACTGTTAATGGTTTGATACTATTATTGTCTTCTGTCTTCTTAGGCCCTTCAAGGTGAAAAAATTCTCACTATTAACTCTTCCCAGTATGTCACTAAATCTCCTTGAAAGCTGGTTAAATGGGTGGTATTTAAAGAAATCAGCTGGTGATTCAGTAGTAACTGATTACTTTATCAATTCCTGTAGTGGTTGCATGTATTTACATGTTAGTTTTAGTCTCCATTGATAATTTGCACCTTAAAGAGACCCTGGAGCCTTGTGTCAGTGTTACTATCAGAAAGAATTTTTCTTCTGACAGCAGTGGGTGTTAGACTCTGATTTTAGGTGTAAATACTGTAAGGAAGATATATCACTGAAGGGGATTTTGTGCTCTAATATTAGAGGCTTATGTTCTGAAAACGTGTGTTAGGATTCTGTAGCTCTGGTCTGTTTAGGACCTGTGCTTTGCTGAATCAATGTGTTATGAGAAATAGTACCTAAGTGGTTTTTCATTCTACAAGAAAAAAAAAATGTTTTAATGAAAATCCTTTTAGTAGCACATAACAGCTGTTCAGATTTACTCTTGAACTGCCTGTGAAAGAGAACTTGCAAACCAGCAGCAGTAACAACAGAGCTCCTATACTTGAACAGGAAAATGAAACTTCCAACCTACTAATGTGCTCTTTGCCCTGCTCAGTGGGTGCTTGTTATCTCAGTGGTGCCTGAAATTTATGGTAAAGATAGCCTACTTTTCTTTATTGTGAGCCACACCGTTTGCGAGCTCTGCCGAATGCTTTGCTCCCTTTCATGCAGCAGAACTCAAAGGATAGAATGGTACCCCACTATGGCATGCTGGGCAGCTGGGAGTGGGCTTGGGAGAGTTGTGTAAAATGCAGTCTAAACAGGAAACAGTTGTGAAAAGTGAGAAAAAGCTGTAATTCTTAAGAGTTTAAGGAACCTCCATCTTGCTAGTAACTACAATTCCATCTCCTATATTGCAGAAACCTGCTAACTCAATTTGGAAGAGGAGTTAGACAGTGAATTTGCAGATTTTTATGCCTTTTCTTAAGCTGCAAACAAATATACTCTGCTTTTGAGAAAAGGAGTGTGCTGGGGGGCTGCGGGGGGCATGGATTTGTCAAGCCAAGTCAATTTGAGCCTTTTAGCACAGGCCGGACATGAGCTCAGTACAAACGGTGTTTGCCGAGTAATTTCCACGTGTGCAAAGGCTCCTTAATGTGATATGAAGAAAATAGTTCCATTTTACTTGTTGATTTGGTGTTAGACTTGTTGCTTTGCCATTGCTCATACATTTTTAGCAGCCAGAGTTTTCTGTTTTCAGTCCAGGGAAAAATCAAATGGAGGATTTGGGAGGACCTGCACCAACATAGTTTGCTCCAGTGACTCTTAAAGGCAAATGTTAGACCGCTCCCCTTCTGCTATTATGTAAGGCCAGAGGCCAATTCCTGGCTCCATTTAGCCTTAGAATGATCAAAAAGGAAAAGGTGAAGTTTCACTATCACTGAATTCTGGTGGCTGTCAAAGAGAGGCAAGTCCTTGGCACTTGATTCTTTGCTCTGGATAGTCTCTGTGGAATGAAGTAGAGCATAAGAAAGGACAATTTAGGGAGCAAGGTCTACATGCACAGAAAAATACAAGGACGGCATCTAAAACTTAGGAGGGTGGTTTTTGCTTTCAAGAGGAAGTGATAAGGGCTTTCCAGAGCAAGGAGAGCTGTGCTGCAGTGTTCTAAATTCCCTTCTGCAATTCTGAAAACACAGAAATGCAATTTTTTAAGGCAATTTCAGTAGTGGAGACGAGAAGGAATTAAAAGCCTAGATGAGGCTTCTAGCAGAAGCTGAACACAAGGTAGAGATGAATTTTGGCAACTTTTCCATAGCTGCTCTTCCAGCAGTAATGGTTACTTATGCTCAGCACCCCTCTTTGCTGGGAATGGGAAATGATTGCTTCTACATCTGGTGTCTCTGAGAGATGTGGCCAGCTGGCAGGGAAGTGCCTCCCCATGGACTGAATGTCTCTGTCCCCTTGGAGACTGAACGTTGGGTGCTGCATTCACTGACCAGGGGAACAGGGGGTTTCTGTGACTGTGTCTTGCATTTCTCCTGGGTGGAGCAGGGGGAAGGCTCACCACACTATTGCACACTGCTCTTCGCCAAGAGTGGTCCTGTCAAACCCCTTCTTTGAAGTCCAGTAAGCTTGGGGTGTTGTGGAATGGGGGAATATGGCTGGTAAAAGGTCATATTCCTACTTGTATCAAAGGATACTTTTAAAGTTGTTGATAATCTGTCAGGCATGATGAGATGCAGAGTAAACCAGAACCTCTTTGATTTCTTCACTGGTGAGGTTATCTGTATGCGTGTTGGTCTTGTTTTTCTGTTCTTAGCCTTGGGCTTTATACAGCTATTGATTTTTTTTTTTTTCCTCCCTGGTTGTTACAACATTAATGCTTATTCAGGTGAAGATATTTGTTATTTTCCCAAGACAGCCTCACAATTCATTAACAATGTGACTGGCTCCTGTGTGCTGGTATAATGACTGCTTTAATTCCAGCAAACAGGATGCCTTACAAACAGCAGGTTAGATATTCACAGCTAGTTCTGTGGTCCATTACAGCAATTCCTTTTCTTCTTCACTGCAGCTAGCATTAGTATTCAAAAGCTGAAAGCATGTTGGTCGAAAGCTACCTAAATATTTATGGACTATTGCTAGGGTCAGAGTAACAAGGGCAGCAAATGAAATTAAAGATTTACACCATGAAACAAAGCGACTTATCAATCACTCTTTGCCAAGTTGCTTTGGCTGTTTAAAGAAGTTATTTTCTTAGGAGATTTCTTAAAAAATGAATTTCAGCGTGAAATTTTGATCTGTAGTTTCACTTCAATGTCTGCATTATTTCTTCCAACAAGATGAGCCGATGGAGAGCACCTTGCACTACAGACAGCGCTGGCTGGTGCATAGCTTGATTCCATAAGAACAGTACTCGACATCTTTTATCTGGGTCTATCAAAGCCTCTGTCCAACTTCAGGTCATAAATACTCCTGAGTGAGTGAGGAAATAAATGAGGGGAGAAACTGAGATGCAGCAACTTTAGAAAATTCCTATGCCAAGTCAGACTCAAGAATAGAAATCAGGATTTGGGCAGGCTTTACATTTAAACTTTGCAGTCAAACCTCAGGCTGGATGCAGAATCTTGCTGTGCTGAGCAGTGGGCTGAGATGGTTTTATGTTTTTCTAGAGGGATGTAAGAACCTCAATAACCTGGCATCTGCATTAAATGAGAAATGACACTTTATTGTTTTGTGAAAGCATGGCAGAACATATATTTGAAATGGAAATTGCCTTGCTTATTCAAATGAAAACCTCTGAGCACAGTAGCCCTGCTTTCATTATTTTGAGTAGAAGCTAAGTATTTTGATATAGCAAGCAGGTAGGAAAAAAGCCAAATTTGAGAGAAGAAAATACTTTTTATTCTTTCAATTTTTTTTTTTTTTGCTTTGAGACGTGTATATTCATAAAAAACAAAGTGAAACATCAATTTTTATTTTTATTTTGTTCTGAGATAAATTTAAGTGATTATCTAGCAAGGTCTCCATAATGTGACAGCACAATGTGAACAAATAAAGAGAAAATGAACTGAACAGTAAATGCCTTTAATAAGCAGCATGCCATATTTTTCTTTTGGATTTTAGCTGGGGATTGCATAAAACAGAGCCCCAGGACCTGAGTTAACATTAATGCATTTTCTAGTTTTCTTTCTTGAAGAAAACGAGGAAATGTGTTCAAGAGAATAAATCTGGGTATTTTGTTGCAATATAATAATGATAAATTAAAAAAAAATTACGTTTATATAAAAAGTGCATGCACATGTGCAGAATATATTTTGTTTTAGCTAGGAAAATTCTAAGGTAGATCAAAACCTGTAAGAAGAAGCGTATAATCTTCCCAGTGAAATATTGAAATAGCATTTATTTGCCCAAAGTAGTGTACATGTGTACCAGTGGCAGTTTGGAATCAGCATTTGTGTTTTGCAAATGAAATTTGTCTCTTTTGATGACTCATTATAGCAAAGTTGTGTTGCTAATCACCCAGAAGGGATTTTGGATGCTCTTGGACAAGATACATCCTTATTTGTTCTAGTGGAGTGCCTGAACGTTAGCATTTGCAAATATTTTGGTTTGCAATAATTGGTGGTTCTTTTGCTTTCCAGGGAAATAAGACCTTAATGAAGGTGAATGAAAGGAAAAAGAAAGCTAAGAAATACGTAAAGTGATTTTCATTCTTATTATATAAGGCCAAAGGATTCATGGAGAGGATCTGAAATTTATTGTCTCTAGACGAGGTTGCTGTTGTCTGTCCTGTCCTGTCATCCCCCTGCCCTGAGAAGCAAAATATCTGCAACTTTACTGAAATCCTCAACAGCCTTTTAGGCTCAGCTCTCCCCAAAATTACATGCAGGAAGGTAAATTTGTGTATTTTGCAGTATTGCTAACTGCACTGTTACTTAAACTGTAACCTTATGCTTAGAATCACAGCAGTTCAGATCCTGGATGTACCAATCACAGTATGTCATTTGGGCCACCAACAAACCCCAACAACAAAATAAAGATCTTAATATCTTTAGAAATTCAAGTTTTGTTGATTCTTAGCCTGAAAACAGTCTTGGCCTGAAGAAGAGTTCTGTTGCTGAGTCATTACAGAAAGCTCTGAGACATGGGCACTCTGGTCTCTCATTCTAGCTCATTAATATTGGGCTGCTGTTATGCTGCATGACCAGTGTGAAAATTCCAAGAACTTCACCAGCTTCAGAGCACCCCCCTTATTTAGCATTCACAGACATGCCTGTCTAAACATAGAGTCTTTCTTTTGTATTTTAATTTAACTGTATAATCTTTTCCCCAGTGAGAAGGAAGGTGTACACAGCCACAGATGCCCGAGTGAAATTCTTCTTGCTGCCCTGTGAAAAAATTCGGAAAAATTCCCTATCAGTTCAGAATTTTAGATGAAGATATTTACCACTAAGGATCATCAATAATAAATGTTCATGATTTTTTTATTAAAGATTGAACTTGTGACATTTCCTCAACTTTTGAACCTTGTGCAACACCTAATTGGAAATGTCTTTATTTCTCCCACTCAGGATGAAAGACATCTAACATTTCACATCTTTTTATCTCTGCTAGAGGAATCAGTTTGTTTTTCCTGTGAAATTGAGGCTTCCTCCAGAGCTTGTCTTTCCCTTACTCTCCATTTACTGACTGTGGTACTGCATGTCTGTCTCAGCCAAGGTGGTGCTGACAGCATCAGTGAAATGTTTCAGTGCAAAGACCAAGTTAACCAACAGCTTTACCTAGGTCTGAATGGCTGCAGGGAGTCAGACATTGAATTACCTCGTGGCTCTGGCCACCCTGAGAGATCTAAAGGCACACTGCAGAAAGTTGAGGGTTTATGTATTCAGGTACTTCATGCAGGACCCTAATTACAGAATACTGGTTTAATAATAATTCCTGACGATGATGGGGGAGTTAGGTGTGTTGTGGCTCTACAGCAGAGGATACTGACTCCGAGTATCAATCAGTATAGATGTGGGTGTGGAGTAGTTTTGCCTTACTTCATTTTTAAAATTCAAATAGTAAATGCGTTCTAGAATACAGTGCTTCATGTATTTTAAAATGTATGCATACCCTGTGTTTGGCTCTTTCCCACGGTGTGGGCTGTAGGATGAGCTGTACTTTTCTCACTTCGGTCACTCCGCTTGGACAAACTCTTTTCATGAGAAAGACTCTTCAGCATTTTTCCTGCTATAGTACAGAGTTCCTAAGTCTCATATAGATCATGTTTGAAGTCAAAGAGGAGTCCTTAACAGTGGATTCCCAGTATTGGGAATAGTGTTACATACTTACACCCTGATATTTGAATTAGCTGTTGTTAGATACTTCCCTAAGGTGTACATAACAAATCTGTGGAAACCCTGTGGAAGGTGTATCTATTTATCATTTATTTTTAAAAACTGCCTTGGAAGAATTATGGTTTGTTCCATGTGTGATAAGCTAAACACAATTTGGTTCCGTTCCCATCCCCAGGTTTCATTTATTATGAAAACATGTCTGACTTTCCTGAGCTGGTAGATTTGAGGGGGAGAGAAAATGAGCGTATATGGAATGTCCTGATATGGTACTTGGAAGTACACAATATTTCTCTGCCAGTACGATTTCAGTTTCCATATTATGTCTGTATTTTTCTTAGTTACCCAATAGAGAGGTAGTCAGTCACTGGACAAAAGGGTTTTTGATGGCTATGCAATTCTGGCACGGTGCTGTCTCCAAAGGGTACTTTTAAATGGCAGGTGAACAAAGTGTTGTCCACTCTTTGCCCTGTGTAAGATAGCTCTCCTGATTTCCCAGCACTGGTGGGGGCTTTCTCATTGGGAACTGCAGTGTGGACAAGGTCTTGGAGCAGAGAGTTTTCTCCTTGCAGCAGAAGGCAATGAGATGTCTATGAGACCAGCCTAGCTCATCATTGTGTTTGCCAGCGATGCAGCCTATCAATCAAGAGGGCAGCAGCAGAGAGGAACAGCTTGCTGCCGGCCAACAGGGAGCCTGTCTGGAAGCAGTGTTTGCAGGAACTCTTCAGGAGTTGCCCCTTGGAGTGGCATTTGGGCAGCTCAGCCCCAGGGGCTGCACAGTTGCCCTGGTCTCTGTGGTGTTTTACTGCTGTAGTTGATTTCTACATTGACTTCTTTAAAGAGAAGCAGCTAGAGCATTCATCTCCTGGGGATGTGATTTGCATTCTGTGTTTAATTAAAGCATGACAGTTTATGCCAGAGGATTTTAAAATGGGAAATGGAATGCTTTTTGCCAAATATTGGGATTTTATAGAGACTTGGAAACTTATTAGTGGAGAATTTTATTCATAAGTTGCAGCCTGTTTTGCAGGGCCCATTGAGTCTGGCTTTGTTTTCTTCTGGGTTTCTCCCTCACTGAGTTATTTCAGCATCACATTGTATTGGTGGAAATAACCTACTCAGTGACAAAACTGTTGGAGAAACAGGGCACTGACCAAATTGTTTTTCTAGTAAAGAGTTGCTCCCTGGGACTGTTAATGGGGGTGAGAACCTCCTCCACACTAGGTCAGAGGTTTCAATTTGATCACATCAGGCAAATTTTAACCACCCTGTAAAGCTGTTAGGTGGCTTGTAAGGAAGGTGGTAGGCATTTCATTCTGCTTGTTAGTTTTTACAGGACATCTGTACAAACCTTGTAACCCTGACAGCTTCAGTGGTAGTCTCAGAAGAGAAGTCAAGTATTAAATAGGAACAATTATGTGGATAACTGTGAGGAAATACTCTGTACAGTAGGTCAGCAATTCATAACAAGGCACAAATATTTATCACCTCACTTTGTGAATGAGGTCACAAACTTAACATTTTGAAATCAGCTGTTTGCAAATGAATTCACCCAAAATTTCTGTTAGTTTTGATTAGGCATGAAAAGAATATTTTATTTACAAATGCGTAGAATTTCAGGCCACCTGAAATTTAATCCTTTCATGGTTTTTTACAAAGGTTTACCAGGAGTAAACCTGATAGAATTTACTTTTGACTTAATTATAAGACAAGGTCACAAAGTTGAGGGTCACTTTGCCATTTTTGCTGGTTGTGCTCTAAGATATGGCTACTCACACTTCAGCAGGGTACTGCAGAGCTGCTCTTTGGAGACAGGCACGGCTGGTCAGGCAGCCCTGTCCGTGAGTTATTCATGTGTAGATCTACAGTTGCTAGAATTATTCAAAATCCTATTCTTTCATCAAAAATTGAGCTGTTAACCATGGAAAGAGGCATTTTCATGTGCATGAATTCAACATCTTTAAAGGTCCTTTTTTTGGTTTTGTCAGATAACCTGCACAAAGCCAGAGAAAGCAACAGAATTCATCTTGGGGGTGAGGGAGCTGGTGATGAGGGTCAGAGATCAGGAAACTATTGGTGAAGTGTTTGTGTGATGGACTTCTCTCAAGATTACCTGCAGCTATCCAAAACTTGATGTGCAAAGGTCTGTGTTTTTTGCAGATGACTCTGGATCGTGTGTGCAGTTAATACTAACACTGCTCTCTTCTGCCTACCCAATGGTGTTGAAGGGCTTGCCTTGGAACCAGAGAAGGGAAGCAAGTCCCCATTCTGCAGTGTTTGGATTAGATCAATTTATACTAGAGTCCATGCAGTCCTAACAAGACATAGGATGCTGGAAGCTAGTGCAGCCTGGATCAGATTAAGCTCCTGTTTGGTTTCAGATAAGTAGCAGTGGATTCCATTGTGAGAGTCATCCTTTTAGTTGTTGAACCAAGGAAGTGTGAGTTAACAATCCCTAGTGTGCATTATGATCTTGTTTTATTCTGTACATACTTAGAATTTACAATTTTCAGTCTTTTTCAATTTAATGTTAAATTGTACTTGTTTGATGAGGCTTGTTTTGCTGCACAACAAATAAGGCCTTTGAAAGATGCCCTTCGAGGTGACACTTCTGTGGAGTGCTGGGAGAAGCTGGATTGGCCCTGCTCACAGAACAAAGGGGAAGGCCACAGCAGGGGGAAGGCTGCTGATGTTAACTTGTTCCCTTCTAGTTTTTCCACAGCTATAAATACAGAGGAATTGTACAGTAAATGATGCATTTTGAGTGAATGTTTGCAGTGCTGTCTGCCACGTCTCCCTGATGCTGCGGCAGCACGTACATTCAGGTCTAAGTGTCAGCTGGGGTATTCATCTTCCTCTGGAACAAGGCACTGGTTCTGCACTTCAGGAGGATTTTTAACTCTGGCTTTGGCAACTTTTTCCTATATATGTGGCTTCTGTTTGGAGACTGTGATTTCAGGTGGCCTTGGGAAATAATAGATACAGCAAAGGGCAGGGTTTTTCTTTGTTAACACTCCTTGTTGCAAGGGCTCATTCCTTGTCATTTTAATTCATATATAGTCTCTTACAAGTCTCAGCAGAGCACAGGGGAAGCCCCTTTCCACTCCCCTGGTTGAGCTGCTGCCTGACAGTTCCCATTCTGCAGCCAGTCCCACTGTGGGAGTTTGCTAAACTGAAGCAGGGACTGCAAAGCATACAGTTTATACCTAATTTCTAATGACAGATTTCATGCAAAAGGGCCAGAAAGCTAAGATGGCCCATCGTGGAGAAGTCTATTCTGCTCTTAAATACAGATGATTCATGTTAAATTTAATATGGAATTGTTAATTTTTTGACCTAAGGCCTGAAATGGGGGGAATTATGGCTTTACCTACCATAATCAGCAAATATTCATGCTTTTAAGTGAATTTCAGATTGTACCAAGGTAATTAATAACACCAATATAGTTGATTTCTTATTTCTTTCCCATATTAGAATTGTCATCCAGTGAATTATATACCTGTGATTTCCTGTTGATGCTGAAATATTGTCATTTAATGGCCTACTATGCTCATTCATGGATATCCAGAAATAAAAAAAATCAAAGGAAACAGTCTGTTAAACTGCACTTTCAGCATGATTACTAACACTGGATATGAACTGCTCTGTGCTATTTCTTGTATTCAGAAGATATGAAAGATGTGGATTTTAATCAGTTTCTGTGGGAGAGGCTTATTAAAAAAGATCTTCAGGGATT
Organism: Ifrita kowaldi; assembly: GCA_013398055.1. Lineage (NCBI taxonomy): Eukaryota > Metazoa > Chordata > Aves > Passeriformes > Cinclosomatidae > Ifrita > Ifrita kowaldi. The sequence goes on from VZRS01009720.1 coordinate 696,420, forward strand.
AAAGAAGCAGAGCAGAAGAGATTATAGTTGTGTTAGTGAAACATCCTTTATAAAACATTTCTGTGTATTTTTATCAACCGTATTGTAACTGATGGGCACATGATGACAGAACAAACATCATCCAGAGAATATCCTTTGCACCACTGGAAACTGATAAGACCTTTTTTTTTCCTGTTGTATCTGGTTATATTTCATATTACTGTGTTATATCACAGCCTATTACATAAGCTGATGCCCCAACAGAGAGAAAGGGTGTGGGGGACTGAGCACAAGTGTCTGTAATGCAGCAGAAATATAACTGAAGGAATTGAGCAGCACACATATTTTTGTGTGTAACTGCAAATGGTCAGAAAGCCAGGCAGATACAGCAGCCTTTGCAGCTGCAGTGCTAGAAATGCTCAATGACAGAGAAGAATTGCAAATGAGATATATAGAAAACTGTTGTGTGGGCTTTTTAATAGACAATGCTCATAGCATCTATTCAGCCAAATTTGAATATAGAAAATAAAATTAGATTCAGATTGTAGTTAGTATTTTTCTGAAATTACATTTTGAAACCATGGATTCTGTACTGCAGCTGTTTTTGTGGTGTTTTTTTTTTCCCCAGAATCAGTGGAATTTCTAATAATAATATAAGTTGTTCTAAATTGCCTTTTAAAAATAATGTAGTCTTGTACTTGTGGTTCATAATTTAAAACCTGGCTGCCATATTTATTTAAATGGTTAGGTAAGTACAGGTTAAATAGTGCTCACAAAAATAACTCGGGGGTGGTCTGATCCTGTAGGCTGCCAGTGTGAATTAATACTAAACAAATGGCACTTATTATTAATTGCTGTATTAAAAAATAGTGTTTGAGTGTGGGTTGGGCACTGCCAAGATGTTCTTGCTATTTAGATGTTTACATTGCTATTACCTTCACTGAAAAATTTTCCATTATCGATACAAATAACTTAAAAAACTTTCTCTTTAAATCTTTAATGAAATCTGTAAGGTGGCTAACAACTCATTTACATCTGCAATAGATGTTGAATTCAAATTCAGAAAATCAATTGGGATATGCAGAGCTCTGCTGGGTGAGGTGTGTGGTGAAGAGGTCTAATTTGGCTGGGTGAAGGATGCTCATCTTCCACGTGTAGTGACTGCAATGCTGTGGGTGCCTTAGAGTACCCTGGAATCTGGATAGACTCACAGAGCTTTTCAAAACTGTGCTGTGCCTTTTGGCCTGCAAAACTGGGGTGGAAGATAAAGGCAGTTCTACTAAAAATCTGTAGTGGGAACATTTGTATTTTGATGAAAAAAATCTTTAAATTTTGCTTCTGATAATAACAAATTATTATGATTTATTTTACATTGTTTTTCTTATTTTTATTATGATGTGCATTTTTGAAAATAATTTAGCTAATATTGCATGTTTGAGATTGTGATTTACCGTTTTACTCTACCATTGTGTAATGCTGTGAAATGAATATGGTTTAGCAGTCTTAAACCTTTAGTCTTTTGTGCTGATTTAGAAAACATGATCTGAAATGTCAGGATTTCATATAGAATGAAAAATATATTTTCAGTCTTATTTCCAATTTACTTCTACCTGCAAAACAGGGGAGGACCTTTTAACATAATGTGATGGAGAAATGGAATTCCCGTGAAAGACAATCTGTCTTGAATTTCTCAAAGATTTAAGTTGAACTCTTGTTCAAGTCTTGAGTGATGGCTAATTGCTTTGAGCTGTGCATCTCTGAGAAAAAGGAACATTTCCGATTATTCCAGGGAAAAGTGGAGCAAAACAACATTTTTGAGGAGAGAAAAAATGTGAGAATCCAGCTAAGAGGAATGAGTTACAGAGGAAATACTGAAGGAGAGAGTGGGTGAAAAAACAATGACCAAAAAAACTCAGGTTGCAGAGGTGAAGGCAAAAGAGTGGCAGTGGTGGTGAGTGTGTCACTGCTGTGAGCCAGTGGCAGTGGTGGTGNGGGAAAAGTGGAGCAAAACAACATTTTTGAGGAGAGAAAAAATGTGAGAATCCAGCTAAGAGGAATGAGTTACAGAGGAAATACTGAAGGAGAGAGTGGGTGAAAAAACAATGACCAAAAAAACTCAGGTTGCAGAGGTGAAGGCAAAAGTGTGGCAGTGGTGGTGAGTGTGTCCCTGCTGTGAGACAGTGGCAGTGGTGAGTGTGTCCCTGCTGTGAGACAGTGGCAGTGGTGAGTGTGTCCCTGCTGTGAGACAGTGGCAGTGGTGAGTGTGTCACTGCTGTGAGGCAGTGGCAGTGGGGAGTGTGTCCTCTGGGGTTGTTGGGACGGTGCTGGAGGTACGAGGGGCTGTGTTAGGTGCAGGGAGCTGCCTGTGAAAGAACTGGGCTGTGCCTGGGCTGGAGAGGGCCATGCAGTGGGCACTGAGGAGCTCTGCTGTGGGAAGCCAGGTGTGATAATTCAGATGTCTGAACAAAGTCTGGAACATTATAGTCAGTATGAAAGGTAGTGTTCAGAGACAACTGATTGTGTCATTTCTGCTTCTGGAACAGAATACATGCTTGCTTCCTAATTTCTTGCTGTTTATTGTCTCATTAACTTTTGTCTCAAGGCTGTGTAATATTTTATTACCTGCTTTTCTAATACATGTTATAAACACCTACTGAAGCTTCATATTAAAGTAATCTCGCTCCTGGAATTCCAGACTGGAGTTCTCAATTCAGATTTGCCATAAAATGCAGCCCGTGAGGTAATTATGTTAGAGAGAACTGTAGTCTGCAAAATGCTTTAAAAGCTGGAGTATAATTAATTATAAAGTGACCTCTTAAAGAGATTTATTTCTTTAGCATGAATTAATTTCCTGATAGAGATTTTGGATTGCCATCAAAACAGAATTGAATCTGTCAGTGTCTGTTGCTATTACCCCATCTAGCAGTATTTACCAACTTTGATGTGATGGGAACTCTTCTGGGGGAAAAAGGGCTGCTTGGGGGCCAGAGCTTTCCAACCCTTAACTTCCTTTCAGAATGTCACCGTAGTGCTGATAGCTATTGATGTGTCTACTATAATTTACTAGAAACTGTAATGAGATCAACAGCTCCATTCACAGAAGTGGCCGCGTGCCAGTGAGGAGGTGTTAGGCTGGCTCAGTCCGACTTGTACCAAACTGTGATTAAGCCTGAGATGATGGAGGTTTGTACTTCTTTGCTACTGCTCTGCTGGGCACCACAGCATTCATCAGCATCCCGTTGTTTTTGTCTTTTTAACTATCTGTGCTGTATCTCTGCAGGAAATGTCTGCTTTTCAATGGATAAACCTTGTTTTTCCTTGTTTTGTTTTTTAAAATACAGCTTTTGTATATAAGTTAGCTAGACAACAGTTCATTTTGGATATAGCCTGTTTCTCTCTGTAGCCACCGATGGTTCTGACTTAAGCTAATTCAGCTTGTCCTTGGTTGAATACTGAACCTTTCAAAAGTGTTTGGCAATAGCCAGCTGATGTGGATTGCCCTGTGCAGCTGCTGATGCTAAAGCTTTTGAAAATAATTGTTTTGAGTATACTTTTAATAGGGATTCTCGTTGTTTGGTAACTGTATTTGTTATAAGTCCCTTAATTGTAATATTACTCATCTGGCTGAATACAGCCAGTGCATCATCTTAAAATGTTCTTGTTTTTATGATTGGTAGTATGTTTACAAAGATTTTTTTGCTGCTAAATCTACCTCTCTAGTCAATCTGCATACCAATGCCAAGTATCTGAAATACGTTTTGTTGTTTTCTTCCTTTATCATCTGTACTTCGAAAACATAAAGGTATTGTTGGTGAGTGTTTTAAAAGCAGATAAATGGAATTGTATCCTTGAGACAGATCTAGTTTGAAAAGAGCTTTGGATGTTTAATTTGAAGTAGTCAATGAAAGGCCCTTCTGAATGCCAGGAACCTTGTGCTGAACCCTGGTGCACGAGCACTGCAGAGTTCCTGTGTTGTGTTGGAGCTGTCAGAGGAAAAAGGCTGCTGGTGGTGTCAAGTTGAGCCTGTTGCTGGTGAGGATGAATGAAGTCTGACATCCTGCTTTGGATTCTGGCCCCTCTGCTCAAGTGGGACAGGATCTGAGTGCAGGAATGCTTTCACTGAGTGGAGTGTGCTGTCCAGGAGGCTTCATTCAGGTGGAGTGGTGGCACTTGCACGAGGCTCTGTCCCAGCCGCACAGCCCAGGGTGCCCCAAGGAGTGGCTCACCTCTCTCTGTGGCAGTGTAGTAGTGGCTCTTCAGAGAGGACAAGTGACTCCCACCGAGCAGCGTGGCAGGAGAAATTCCCAAAGGATTCACAGCAGTAAAGGCAGAAGAAAATCCTGTAATAGGGTATTATCTTGGTCTGGTTGTGTTGCGCTTGGGCGAGGCTTGCTGTCCGTGCTTTAGGAGGAATATGTTCTAAAGGCCAGTGAGAACGTTGTTTTTATTTTTGTGCAAATCTGGTTGTGCTGCAGGGAGGAGCTGACACATCACAATGTGCTTTGCATTTCTTTGAGCATGAACTTCTCACAAGGGAGTGATGTCCCACTGGTGGAGCTGAGATGATTCTCTTGCTAAGGGCACTTGAGTATAGAGATCAAAGAGAAAGCAGCTGGGGCAGAATGGGACAGAGAACCCAGAGTGCTCTGGACAAAGGCTACTGTATTCTCATAGAAAATTTTGCTTTTTTATTTTTATTGGCACGAAGAGCCAGTAATGTGTACCTTGTAATCTGCCTGTCTGGGGATCCACGTCTCTTAGAGGGACTTGAAGCCCAGTTTGGTTTGCTTATATGGAAAGCTGTTTGCTTTCAGGAAACAATTATCTTTGGCTTGTGTTCTCTATGCAGCTACACTTTAATATTTTAAAATCCTGGTGTGATTGAGAAGGAAGTGGAGGATATATTGATGGAAGTCCTGTGCAGCAGCAGCCAGGCTGTGCCTTTGTCTAGTCGCTGTACCTGTTGCTTTTACAGTGCAAGATACATCCTGAAAAGTAATTGTATATATTTCTATATTTGAATGGATGCAGGAGCCTCCAGGTGCAAGCTGTGTGAGGGTGATTCCCTAGCCATTATAACATGCATTTCAGAGCCAAGAATGAGGGAAGCCAGCAGATGAGAACAGCCATCCATAATTTGTCTTGCTTCCACAGTTTTCACAGCTTGACCTCAGAAGCAGCCATCATGTCTGGCTTTGGAAGGAAAAACCCCTACATATTCTGTGTGTTTGTTGATTTAAGGACACATTTGTTGTCTAGAATTAACATGATGCAGAGCCAAGCGGCTATTGATGCTGATTGCATGCAACTCTGATTTGGATTTTGGAGCTATACGCAGTTGCATAAATTGTATCAAAGGCAACTTAATTGGTCTAGATTTATTTGTGTTTGTGCTGAATCCCAATGAGAGGTCAGTTTTCTTACATGGGAGAAGAGAGTTACACAAATTCAGCCTCTGCTCACACGGTAAAGTTTGCTCCACCTTTAAACCCACAAAACTATTTTTTTCAGCTTTGCGTGTGTGGTGGTTCTGTATTTTGCAAGTACAGTGTGATGAATGTGTTTTGGCTAGAAAATGGGGAAGTTAAAAGTATGGTGTGAAAGGCATATCAGACTTGATTACCTTTCTGATAGGGTTACAAATCTGGTGAATGAAGGGAATTCAAGAAACGTAATGGATTTGGACTTAAGTAAAGCATTAATAATGCTTCATGATAATCTGCTTCATGAAATCTTACTTGAAAATATTGATTCAAATTTACTGTGATGGAGATACTGCCATATGATCTAAGAGTTGGCAGGGCAAGTGTAAATGAAGAATAATTTTAAATGGATGAAGCTGGAGCCTTTGAAAAAGCCTGGGGAATAATGCTGTATGTGTTCTAATGTTTAATATCTTTGTTAGTAGCACAGAAAATGAAGTATGTAAACTAAATTCTGTGGAGGTACTGAACCATGAATATCTGCAATATAGAGGAAAATAGTTAAATAATGCAAAAGACTATTGAGAATTATTAGAAATGAGGATGAAAAATACGAAGATGAATGTTGAAAAACATAATCTGAATCATGGCTGAAGGGAAGAATAACGCATAACAGAATTCAGAACAAAACAGTGAACCTCAGGAAACAGATTTTTCTTTTTCTAGTTAACTCAGATTAATTGAAAGTTGAAAAAGCTTTTCTGTGGGGCTTCTCTTTGTTAAATAAAAAGGCAATCAACTCCCACAAAAAACCACACCCAGCATCACTAAAATACACTGAGAGGTGTAGTTATACTCTCCAAAGAGTCTGCTCGAGAGTTCTTGCAGGATTTATCACCTAGCGGACTACTGGTTGGAAGAGAAGTACTGCTATCCATGAAAGTGAGACTTCAGAGACTAAAATGCTGTTCGTAAAACGTATTTTTTTAAATCCCCTTAACCAGTTTGTCACTATGAAACATGTGAGTGGAAAAAAAAAAATAGAAACAAGAAAACTGTTATTAAAACAAAACCTAAAAACCCATTACCAATAACTCAAGTTAATTTTTAAGTTTTTTGTCTGAACAGATGCATCTTAAGATTAAAACTTCTTCCACAAGAGCTGTTTGACAAAAAATGAGTATGCATAAAATGCAACCCATGAAGTCTTCCTCTGGCAGTGTGCATGTAATCACATCAAAGGAAATGGCAAGGTCACTGTGTATTAATTCTCTGGGTATTTTATGAAGTTGACCTTTTCTGGTGTTGTATCCTAATTAGTGTAGGCAGACCTGCTGAGCAGTGATTCGAGGAACATGTAACCTTACCTCTGAGGGTTTGGAGGTCTTTGATCATCCTATGGATTAGAATTTCTATTCACATCCCTTCTGAACCATGGGCAAACTGAGCTTGGCATTTCTCTCACTCACATGGTTTCCCTCTAACTGATGGATGCTGCTGTTACTGTAAGACAAAGGAAATCAGTATTTGAAGTCTGGATACGCATAAATGCAGGCATAGAATGAGAAAATGGTGACTTATGTCTTCAGTAATTCACATGCCTACCTGAACCTAACACCCTGCTTAGGATTTTTGTCTTCTGAGGGTATCAACCAACTGTAGTTTCTTTGAACATGAATAATTTTTAATATCTCAGTAAAGAGGAGGAGGAGGAATCATTAAGAACTAACCAAGTCAGTTTTCAGGTAAATTACATGGGAAATGTCTTCAATGATCCTAACTAAAGATTTGTAAGTTGGGGCTGGTACTTAATTATTTACTGTTATTGCAAAGAGCATTTCTGTCCTGTAATCATGTTAAGTGCTGTGAACTCGTGTTTCTAGGAATGCAGGGTGTGTATCATACTTGCATAACCCAGAGGTTTATTTTGACTTAGTAAACAATATGAGTCATTATCTTCTGCGAGTTCTAAGCACAAGCTTTTAAGGATTTGTGGCAGATATGAGTGCAGAATATTGATTAATAGCAGTAGTACCACTGTTACAGTAAGCAGTCTTAAAATACAGCTTTTCTCAGTTGTGTGGGCTTTGTGGAGGATATGAGAAAATCACTGTGCTGAGAACTACAAGGCTGAGCTGACATCTGTTTCTGATGCTCCAAGAACTTAAAAAAGGTTCGCCTAGTTCAGAAAAAGAAAGTTTGACAATCTTTCTGCAATGACTCTGAGACAGTATTTCTGGTAGTAAGTTGCTCCATACTCATGTAGAAAAAGTCTTTACAAAATAGAGAAACTGAAGTTGGGAAAAACTGAGGCTGGAACAAGCCACACATTCTGAAACAGTATGAGTGATAAAATGTTGGATCACTGGAACTGAGCATGTGGTGAATTGAAGAAGCTCTAGACTTGATGTGAGGGTCATTTGATAAAATTTCATAGCAATATGGTACAGAACCTCAGACTTAATGGCTGTAATGAAATCTACTGGCCTTAAAAATACGAAACTTTTTATTTATTGTTGTAATTTCTAGCTAGTGAAAGGGAGATGTCAGGTGTTTAAAGGGTGAAGTATTATTATCATTGTTTTTATATTATCATTGTCTCTATTTGAGTTTTCCAAGTGATCAGTGGCAGCTGCCATATTGATTTGCTGGTAAATTTAATGTAGCTTATTTTGGCATATATAAATATTATTGAGTTCAAGATTGCTATTGTGAAGTCTGGAAGGGCATACCATGGTCTTCATGTAATAACATCATCAGTGTCTCACTGGCCATCTCCTCTGACCAGCTGCCTACAACAGCCGGAGATTCACATCCCCCACCCAAGTGTTATCTTGAAGATTTTTCTGCCAGGTGTTTTATGTTTTAAAGGCTGAGAACAATGGCATGTGCCCTCTCCCTAGATCTGCTGGAATTTTTTGCCTGTTGTCATGGCTAGAACTTGCACTTTTGGTTGGAAAAGAGGTGGGCTGCAGTGTGCTGCCACTGTGGAGAGCGCAGGAAGTGGGGATGTGCTTGTGCCAGCTCTGCACTGATAACAGCCCTGTCTAACCCTGGGGTTGCACGTGGTGCTCTGGGATAGCTGCTGCTGCCCAGAGCATCCCTCTGGGGACGTTTGTGAGCTGCAGTGAGCTGGGAATATCCCCAGAGGCTTTTAGTGCACCTGCCCCTTAGACTGTTGCTTTCAGATTTTGCGTGCAAAAATCTCATTTTAAAAACATGCAGATGACCTCCTGCCTGAATATCACCTGCTTTTTGTGGTGGATCTAATTGCACACCTAAAGCTAGAAGTTTCTGGAAATGTTGCTGTAAATTTTTATTTGCACAGCATTATACATTATACATTATGGATTTGATCATAGGTGATTTCTGCTCTGCAGCAGGCAGTGGAGTCTTGCAATTGGAATGACTGAGAATCAAGAAGACTGATTCCTCAAGATATATTACGTCCTCATTTTAGTATTTTTTGGTCTTAAGTATGCCCAGTAGCAGAAGGATAATGACTTCTCTTTTGGGGAAAAAACCCAACACCCCCAACTTCATTACATATATATTTTAAAACAGTAATTTAAAATATGTAATATGTAAGCATTATCAAATATTGTTCGTGATGTGTAATCATAAAAAATGATTGAAGTATATTTTAAATATTATTCATGCAAGACTTATTATTCCAGGTATTAAAAACTTTAGAATACTGAAATGAAAGATTTTTCAAGCCAAACTAATTTAATCTGGTTTTCAAAGTGTTTCTGTAATATGATTCTAATTTATTCTATGACTCCACTCCTGTTCACTGTAGACCACTTAACAGTGCATTCATCTTGTAATTGTTGCTGTCACTTCCATACCATTTCCCTGAATTAGGAAAAAAATCTTGCATGACTAATTTTTAGTCAACTGTCCCTAGGCTCTTGCAGGGCCCTCAAGGACTGCTCCGCCTTTCAGAGAAGGTGGAGAAAAGAGGTGGTGACCCTTGCTGTGCTGCCATCTGTGGAATTTCCAGTCTCCCATCCCTCCACTGGAAAGCCTTCCTGCAAAGAAGGAAAACCACTGACTAGGATTAACATCATCAGGATTTAAAAAGGAATGGTTTTGTGAATCAAGTTTCTAAATATTGATATGAGACAGATTGCTACATCTGTCCGAAGACACACCATCAGTTGAAAATGCAGCTGTGTGTTTTCTCGAGTGCAGCCCCGCACAGCTGTGCATGAGGGTGTTTTATTGCACAGCATCTGGAATCCGTGTGACCTCTGTGTCCTGTGGGCATCACCTATGCAGTATTCATCCTTCCCTGCACAGGAGCCATAATTCAGCCTGTCCCTATCTACCTGCTGCTCCTCCAGGTCCTTCTGTCCTGCTTTTTCCTGCAGTTGCATCTGTTGTAACCCTCTGCGGGGGTGTCTCCTGTGAGCAACAGAGCAATAAAGCCTCAGCCTGTTGCTGGTAAGGTCCCTCTGACAAATGAAGCCCTGAAAGGTAAAGGCTGTTTCCACTCTGCCTGCCATCCTACCCTGTTTGAAACAGCACTGGAGTAAGTACAGGGATATCATCAGTTTGTGACACAAATCAGGCTGACCCCTGATGGGCAACAAGTGGGTTAAGCCAAGTGCTCTTGAAATGTTATTTCAATAGGGAAAAATAAACATCTATACATAGATCATGGTGCTCAGAGTGAGAGTTTAGCTTTCCTAAACTTTTTAATGTGGAGCAAGTCAGGCTTCTGAAACAAATGAGGAAGTGTTTCGATAAGTAAAGTACTTTAAACTCCTAAAACCAAGAGTGATACATGGTTAAGGTTAAAAAGTTGGCTGGTTTTATCTGCCAGGCTTCCAGCCATGCTAGAAAATGAATTTTTGTGCTGCTTGGAAAGTGTGTAAGATGTGCAAAAGAGATGTAGTCGAGTGCAGGAAGTTAATGTTATGGAAAAAAACCCAAAATTTTCTGTTCCTGAATTTAAGCTGCTTTTTCTATTATCTGTTTACAGCACCACACACACTTCTGATAGTATCTGCTTTGAGGATTGAATTAACTTCTTGGCATTTTTTGAATTAGGGAGCATATGAAGGCCATTTAATAGGAGTGCTTCAATTGATGAGCAGAAATTGAAGACAGCAAGATTACATATAGCCCATTCTTCAGATCCTGTTAGCATTGTACATCTTTCTGATGTTAAGAACAGACTCTGTTGTTATTTGCTGCTGCAGTGTAATTTTTCACTTACTTTAAACAACATGAAATTTCTCACTCTTCTTTTCTCTCCTTTAAATTGACTGTGGCTAAAGGAGGATTTATGCTGCACGTACAGATCATAAAACAGTTTAAGGAAATATTTTTCCTGAGGTGATTGGAATTAAGAAAAGCTATCTTGGTGTCCTGTGCCTTAGGAAATGAGTATTACTTTTGCTGCTGTGTGGTTCTCCTTCAGCACCGGAGTTCAGTTATTTCAGTTTGTAGTTATGCCATTCCTTTCCAGCATTTACTCCAGCATTGCCCAATGCATTGCTGGAGTGAGTCTGGAGCAGGGGAGGGCTAATGTAAAAAGAAATCACTCTCCATTTGTGCAAATAATTTGCAGTGGCAACTTCATAAAATTGAATAAAGTACCCAAACAGGATAATATATGCTAGAAGATGGAATTACCAACTGGAAAACAAAAAAGTTGTTGCAGCAGATGAGCGGGCTAGAACAAAGGAACTGGTGATGTAGCAGTGCTCAGTTGGGTGCAAATGAAAAAACACCCAGACAATCAGAAAACACAAATAGAAAACCTGGCAAGGAAATACTTTCTGGTGCTTCGTAATATGCTCTTTGATTTCACGGAGGCAGGTAAAGATGTTGTTGATATTTTCTGAAAAATATGAATTTACATGTAGTGCAGAAAGACTTTTCTGAAGGAACACAGTCATATTTATTTGCAGTTACTAGAGACTGTGAGAATTTGACTGTTCTGCTTTCTACAGGATATATGTTCTTCTTTCCTAACAAACACATGCATGGCTGTTCTCTGTACTGTATGTGTCTAGTGGTTATTAGATGTGTTCGTCTCTGTTGTTCTGTGTGCTCCAGTTTTCCCCCTGGTACAGGTGGATGTATGAAAGGTGCATGTGAAGATGGCAGAAGAGAATCCTGTGCTCAGGTGGGAGTGTGGATGTGGGCACACCCACACATTGCCCCGCAGGGCGCTGGCCAGAAGGTCGGTGTGACAACCCACGCCCAGCTGCTCCCCACACTGCCCTGCAGTGACCTCAAGGTCAAAATCTCTTGTGCTACACAGCCACTTCAGTGGGCTGGGGGTACTCTGCATCAGGCTGTGCAGCAGTCCTGCAGTCCCTGTGCTGGGCAGGCTTCATAATGACCAACAGAGCAACTCATTTACCCCTGAGCTGAGGGGCTCTTTCTGTGTGAGCAGTCTGAGAGCAGTGACAGATTCCTGGCTACGTGACAACCCCCTGCAACACGTGTTGTGTGGTGGGAAGAGCATGTGATGGTGATCTGCGTGTTAGCTGGAGAGGACATACCTGTGCTTGACTTCGGTTTGGACACTGGCCAAATACCAAATGTGTGTCCTCCTGTTTTTCAGGCTGTCTGCTTTTATAAATAATAATAATTTGTGGGGAAGCGGACATAACGATGGGAAGACGCATATAGTTCAGTAATTATTTTGATCTGGTATGACAGATTGTTTGTTGTTTTTTTCCTGGGCATTTTGTTTTCTTAGCATTGTGGGGCTGTCAAGAAACATTTTCTGCTGCAATATGCTACGTGTGTGTTTCCACACAGAATATATATGTATTCACGTACACAATAGTAAATTTGAAAACTGTTATTACCATTCAGGAAAGAGATTTTGTGTCTATTGTGGATATTGCTCAAAAACCACTACTTGAATTCTTGGTGACAGTAAGACATGACAGATAAATCTTAGAGATTTTTAGGAAAGGAATGGAGAACAAATCAACCTGGTTTTTCAAGTGTACTTCTGTATCTCAGTTTCTGTGTGCAGATCTGATGATCCTGTCTCTTAAAGGTCACAGTAAAACTGATAAAATCTAGAAGAAGGGCAAGAGGAATGGTTAAAGGTATGGAGCTGCCTGTACAGGAGGAGAAACACAATAGATTAGGATTGCTGCACGAAAAAATATGATAATAGTATAATAGTAGAATATAAAAATGTGGATGGGAGAGAAATAAGGGTAGGGAGTAAGAGTTATCTGCATGTTGTAATATGGGATCTAAAGGGTGTTCAGCAAAAATAGATGTTTTAAAATAAGTCCTTTTTCATGGAAAGCACAGTTAAATTGCAGAGCTTGCTACCACACAGTATGAAGGACAACAAATTATAAAGGACTTAAAATTCAAGAATTTTCATCAAAAATAATTCTTTTGTAGGCTACACCCAATCCAATAAGTGGATTGGAAGCCAGCTCTAACTCAGGTTAATTCTGTTAAGCTGCTGGAGCTGCTGTCAGTGTTCAGACAGGAGGGTCACACAATACATGCTCTGCTTCATGTTGTTAATTCACTAAGGGGAAAAAAAGGGAGGGTAGTATTAGGATAGGTGGTTTCTTATTGCCTTTTAACAGAATAATTTCTGTGTTAACTGAGTGTGGCTCTTCTGTAGTGCATGTCTCTTAGTTTTTAGCTGTAAGACCTAAGAGGCAAATACTGTTTTACTTTTCTAATCCAAAAAAGTAAAAGTGGTGCTATTTAGCCATGGTATTTCCTCTGTGTCAAAGAGGGATTAGCAGGGTTTGTTGGACTTAGTTTAATTTCTTTTGTAATTGTTGACAGTGCCATTGTTTCTGTTGGATAGTCATAGCTGCATTGTGGCTGAGTGCACAGCCCACAAAGAATAAGTCAATTATTATGGGTCACAGAAGAGCATTATGCCAGTCAGTTGACTTGAAAATGTACATGTATGTGTGTGCACACACATATATAAATATTTTAATACAAAGTCCTGTTTTCATTCCAGTCTGGTGTCTCTTATTCCAGCTCTGAATAGCAGACCTGTCTCCACTGCTGTAAGATAAATTGAGTCTGAATTTCTGCTCTGTGCTCTCAGAGGTTCCGAAGTGGAGAGGGCATTGTGACAGTCCAGCAAAGATAATGCAAACAGAAGAGTGTTTTGTCGGGGGTAAGCGAATACTTTTGTGCAAGCTAGTATGTGGTAGATCAAACAGAGCAGAATCAGCACTGCAAACTCTGAGGCTCCTCTTCAAAGGAGCACTTGATGCAGTAGCAAGGCTCTCTATCCATTATTAGCTTGTAAATTTATCCAACGCTGTACGTGAACCCAGCGACTTTAATTGATGCTTGTGGAGGCAGTAAGTGAAAAATCTGACCATGAATCTGCTCTTTGGTTCAGAAAAAAAATATTTTCGTTTTTGTTGTTTTTTTGTTTTTTATCTCCTTGAAGTTTATTCTTAAAAGTGCAGTTTAAGTAGTTAGTGTTCTTCAGTAGTGTATTGGAGTAGAATACTGAGGTATGTGACATGCATATATCTGCATGTGTTTCACTGAACTACAACAAATATTCCAAATTGAAAATCCTGTACAGTCGTGATCCAAGCGAAATATATGGTAAAGGTTCCTCTAACACCAGTAACAGCACTGTAAATGTATAATAAAGGATTCACCCTGTTTAAAGGGTTATCTGTACATCTTGAAATTTTGTTTCCATTTAAAGTGTCTTATGAGGACAAAGAAGTGAGTCATAAGGATTCTGCTGCTGACAATAAGCAGCATGTGGTAATTTTTTACATCTCAGCCATGAGAAGGAAGCCCTCATTTCCACTTCTAAGTAGTAAATTCTATGTGGTTTGCATAAAGAGAAATCTGTGCTGAGGTGAATAACGTCACCTTCCATCTCAGCCATATAATGGGGTGAAAACCTTGTTGAAAAGTTCCGTACAGGATATTGAAATATTTTAGAGGGATTTTTAGCTCATGTGTTCAGCCTGTGGATTCCAGAGCAAGAGTAACTCCAGACTAGATCCAATTCAACACTGAATCGTTCCTTTTTTGTGATATCATTTCCTTAGGAAGTGGGGTTCTGCATCTGTGTTGAATCTTGAATTCAATCATATTCTGCAAGATTTTTTGATGGAGGAAACCGTTGTAGTATAACAACTGCACCGAGTGCGTCAGAAACACGTGGGACTTACCCAGAACGTCAGACCTTCTGCCCTACTTTGCATTTGTGAGATGTGCCACTTATGAGCTTGTCTGCACTGCTCAGTGCACTGTAGCACAGAAAAACCTTCTGCGTGACTTCAGAATGACCTAGCTCATGTACCAGTAGCTCATGCAGCTGTGAACTGCACAGTGTAGACAAAATGTGAAGTCCATTTGTAGGTTGTGTCGGTTTGGCTTTTCATGTCTTTCCGGAGACGGCAAGATTTGGTACTACTAAATCTTAAAAAAAACCAGGGGTAGCTTTAGAATCAGCTCACTGTTCTTTTGGTTTTGTTTATTATCTCTTCAAGGGGCTGGAATGAGATGTATGAGATGTTTTGCTGCAACACTGCAAGTGCAATTTCATTAAAATAGGACAGCTACAATACCTTTCAGATCCTATGAGACAGCTTGTGGCTTTTGCTGAAGCTGCAACATGATTTCCCCAAGCAATACCCAATTAAACACGGGGTTATAAGACAATGTGATCTTCACCAAAGATGGAAACACTTGCTCTAAGGGTACACTTTTTTTTTTCAGAATGTTCAGACAAAACTATCATAGGTCAATGGGTTACCATATGGAAAAATCATGCTCTGGCAAATGCTCACAGAAGCCAGCAGAATATCTAAGCAGTTCTGGAGAGAGTGGAGGTGGGAAGTTTTTGTAATTCAAAAGTTCTGTGAAGGTAGGTGAACACGAATGGTTAGCACAGCAAAAAGCTAATGCTAAGGACCCATGAGTTCTGTACTAGAAATACTGTTTAACGTTCTCATCCCTAATCTGGGTTTGGGAAGAACAATTACGTGTGGGTGACGCCCATCCAGGCTAGGGAAGGGTGAACTCAGTGACTCCAACAAGAGTAGGTCAGTGGGCACTGTAATGGCAGCTGAAACTCCTTGCTGAGGCTGGCAAAGGTGTGCTCATGGGAAAATAAGAAATTTCACAGCTGTATTGGGGTTTTTGGAAGAAAGGGCCCAAGTGTTACTGGAGACAGATCAGTGGGAATGTGTTAGGAATGCCGTGGTTTTCCTTTCTCCTTTCTGGTGACTGTGTTTTGCGATGATATATACGCCACACACTTAAGCATTCAAAGGGAAGCGAAAGCTGATTTAAGATGTGGAAAAGAGCGGAGACTTGGAGCTGTTATTAAAAAAAAAATCATAATTGGAGGAGGGAAAATGATGATGCAAAGAGAGAGCAAGAAGGACTTTATTTCAACTCCATAGGAGGCAGCGTCTAGGCTTAAAACCAGAAATCAGCAAGAACTTTGTGAAATCAGAGTGAATGTATTGAGTGCTTAGAATCTTAGTAGGGTTTATTTATTTTTCTTTTTTTTTTGGTAAGGATTAGACTCTATACAGATAATTAGGAAATGCACAAGTGTATTTGATAGGATTAAGAAATTATTAAGAATTTAAATCCTCGTGCTTCAGCACAAAAGCCGATGAACATGACAATAGTCTGAAGAATATTCTCTTATAGGAATTTGGTTTTGTGTATCTCTGCAAAAGATTTTAAAAGCTTTAGAGAGGTTGATGTGGTGTCAGTGACAGATATGGAAAAGACACTGGCCCAGACAAGCCAAGCTAGTTAATATGATAGATTCAATATTGTATTTACCTTTGGTGAAGTTGCTGCTTACACAAGTACAAAATTGAACTCTGACAGGGGAACAATTACGGGATAACAAATGTTCACAAAATGCCCCCAAAATTTTGTCTCAAAAAACCTTCACCCTCAGCCTTTCAGTGAAACTGTGACAGATGGCTGCAGACCCATGTTGTATCATACTTTGTAATAGAGCTGATCCTGGACTGCACAAGGGATGAATGGACAGTTGTTTACATTAAAAGTAGTTTACAGGAATTCAGATTTCTGGTCATTTTCTTTTTGTAGCATCTTCACTGTTTCACTTTCAGTAGCCAAAAATAATTTAACATGTGATTCTGCCATGCAGGGCCTGAAATGACATGACAAGTATGCATTTCTCTTCATGCTGTATTAACCACTCCAACAGAATGCAATTGCATGCTTCATGCAAGTACTTCAGGAAGAACAGAAATAAAAGAAATAAGCAGATGACCATACAAATGAAATTAGACCTTGCTATCATTCATTTATCTGTATAAATTATCCGTGTGACTCCTTGCCTTCTGTCAAATGTGCAGAGATCAGAAATGGAGTTTCCCAGCTAAATCCAATTGACCCTGAAGATAACAAAAGTTTAGTCTCTCCTGATTTGTGTAAGTGGCATAAAGCGTTGTGCTTATTGTGGCACTCACTGCACTCGCAACAAGCACTGGCATTCTTGGTGAAGGAGAAAGCCTATCACTGCTGGTTAGGGGTTCTGAGTGATGGAGGTTGGGGATTGTGTTCGACAGATTCAGTCCCCATCTTAGCTGGCACATACCCAAGGTGTACAGGAGAGCTTTGTGCTGGAGCCTTTGTATAACTTACCCTTGAGATCTCAGACTTGTCATAGCAAAGAACTGAAGCAAGAAGTTGCCAGCTGATGCTCACCCCAAGTGGTGCTTATAGAGGCAAATCAGTTGCCAAACTTTCTTGGCTTTCAGCCCCTTGGGAAAAGTGACTGTCTTGTGGGGAGAAGTTGAACATGGGTTTATGAAGTGTCGAGTGAGGGCACTGGTCATTTAGCTGCAGCTGAGACCTGGGATCTCCTGCTCAGATTGATGGTAAGTGTGGGTCAGAACCAGAGGGCTCACCCTGAGTCCTATCTTGAGCGAAGTGGGGAGGCCAGGAGATGGTGGTGGTGATAGGAGTGGCTGGTGCATTGAACTTCAGCTGGTTTTCAATTTTTCTACTTCAAAAAAAGCATTTTTGTTTTCTTTTTTTCCCCCCCAAGTATTTAGGTTGTAAAATAAAAAAAATAAAAAAAGGCATTGCCTGGATTGAAATATCAAGGTTAGAGTTAATCATTTAACCTTTGTTTTAAAAAAGTTTCCTATGTTCTTCATATGAAACTTCTTGTGGTTGATCTGTTGCTTTGTAGAGCTTTATATTTAAATGACTTCAGCAAGGGTCAGTGGGCAAGAAACTTGTTGCTTTAAAATACCTGCCCTTTCAGGATCACATTTGCCTTCCAGTGCATCAGCACATTGTGGGGCAGAGAGAGATGTTCTAGCTGCTTGTCTCATGGGACTCTGTGTGCACCCAGGTCCCTGATTAGAAGTCTGTGTCGGCTCCTGGGCCTTGGTGCAGTTCAGCTGGTTGGATTCTGAGCATCTTGTGCTGAATATTAGAAAGGGTATATTCACAAAATGTGAAAGCTGTCTTCCAGTTGATGCAAAACAGAGATAAAAGTGTCTGAGAGCATTGGTAGAAAACACTGCCTTTCTTTTCGTTATGCATTTCTATGGGTTCTAAAATTAGTCTACGAATTGAACATTGCCTACCTTTGTATTTTGTAGTCTTTCTGACAGTTCAGCTGATGTGTTTGGTCATTGCTCACACAAAACTTTTTATCCAGTTTTGATGTTCGAAGACAGTCAAGTCCAGTGAGTTACCTGATTAGCTGTGGTCAGTGCAGTAAATCAAATGTATCATTAAACTGGGGAGAAAATGATGGGCACTTCTGCCATTTAGAACCCGCTTTTCCTGACATAAACAAGTGCACAATGCAGTCTCCTGCACGCACAGAGGGCCAAGGAGATTGGGAAAGTCTTAAGTGAGAAGATGTTGCCTTTTGTTACATTGCACGGAAATGTGTTTCAGACTGGAAGGGACTTGGAGTGGAAGTGAAAAAAAATGTTTTTCTCTAATAGCCCAGGTTCTGTGTGGTGGAGGCCTAAATGTACATAGCAATCACTCTCCTGCTCAGCAGAGTCTGATCCTGTGGCTCACTTTCATGCCTTGCTGTGCTTTGCTGTAGCTCAGAGAACAGAGAAAGCAGTTTGTCCCTATAGTGGATGCTGGCCTTGGTCTCCAGGGTGTCCAGCCCATGTCTGGTGTGTGCAGCCACCCTGCACTAGGAGAGGGCTGTGAGGAAGGAGCATCTCATCCATGCCTTCATTACACCTAGATGTAATTGTGTAAAGAGTGCAAGAAGGAGCCAAATTTCCCCTAAACTTTAACCCTGCTTCAGTCTGGGGCTTCATTAACACTTTCCGTTGGTACTGTGGCCAAGGATAACATATTGTGCCTTGGGTTCTACAGCTAAGGAAACCTGTTACCATAGTAAAAATCCACATCCCTTTACTCTTGTAGAACTGAGGAATGGTTGTCAGTCTAAACATATCTATATATATATAATAAGAGTGGTCTCCATGGAGTTTCCAAGACTAATGAATGTGCAAGGTCGTTGTCTGCCAGACAGTCTCAAGATGTAGATTTGGACTACATCAAAATGTTCTTACCATGTGAAAATGAAGAGCTTCTGTGACAAAAGCCCCCCTGAGAAATCAGCTGGCATGTCTATTCAGGAGGCAGTTTTCCTGGTTGCACAAAATATTTTCAGCCTGTGAGGAAATATATTCATTTGATTGCAAAGTAGTTACTTACTGAGATGACTCGGGTCCAAAATACAAGTGATTCATAGTACTGCATGTACAATAAATGCTGTAGAAAATGCTCAGGAGCTGTGTAGAACTCACCTTAGGTGATGTGGGGAGGGGCAAGGTGTTTTCTAAGTCTATGGTCTGTATTTAGACTGTTAGAGATCCTTGAATGAAAAAATGTCTCCTGACCTAATGCTCATGAAATTGGATCTTTGGGAAATGGTTGTTTGAAGTAAATTGGAAAGACTGGAGAGCTAATAGTAACCATTGAGTCTGCAGAACCAGGCTACGGTGTTAGAGCTCTCAGAGGCTATACCTTCATGATGTGTCTAGAGATTTAACCTCAGAAGGCAATGCCTCACTTTGGAGAGATTTGGGAAACTTTAAAAGCCCACAGTGTCAATTGTGCAGGTTATTATCAGTCAGACAAGAGGGTAATGTACTGCCAGGCCCGGATATTGATTCCCTGCAGTCCCGTACCTTATAGTCGGGCTGCTTTATGGAAACAATTCAGTGATTATGAGAAAAGAATAGATGGTATGAAGAATGTGACAGTTTAGCTGGTGTATATAGCATGTGTTCTGGATGAGACAGTGATTTTGTAAAGACGACGTGCAGTAAAAAGAGAAGAAATCAGAGTATAACAGTCATACAATGACGACTGAAACTAGCCCCCTTGAGCCCTGCAGGGAATACCACGGTTATTGTCAGGCTGCCCAGGCTCTCAAACTGACACTGCTGTCTATGGCATCCTGCTGTAACTCCATTTTCATCAGTCTAGAATTTGAGTGTTTCTCACAGTAAAACTCCTTAATGCTTGGGACGGTGTGAGGATTGCACGAAGGCTCTAGATGCTGTGGCTTTCTAACATTTGAATTTTTTTTACTTGGCTTATGACTTGAGCATGCAATTGTAATACATATTCTCAGAAAATCTGTATGATCGAATAATGAATGCCTTTAGTGAGAAGCTGGTGAGCTATGAACAAACAAAAATTCATTATTCGTACTGGTACTTCTCATTAGAAATTCACTTCTGTGATAAGTCACTTTTGATTTTTTTAACTGGTAAAAGAATTTAATGTTTGAAAGCAGGAGCCTTCTTTGACCTACTCTTTCTGCTTCTGTATTTGAAGTGCATATTTTCCTTTCCTTAAACCAATCTCTCAGTGTGGCCAGCTTGGAATTAGGCACTAGCCTCTTTGTTATGAGGATTATCTTGTTAGTTTAAGCATTTTCCTTCCATCTGTGTTTAACTCTCTGCACGAGCACTTGTTATTGGTGTTACAAAGCCCTGTAGAAACAGATTCAGGAAGGTGTGATATTGAATTCCTTCCTTGTCCCCACGTGATAATGCCTTAGTAACTGTCTGTTCCTCTCATCACAGTGCAGTAGTACTTCTCTGGGCTTCTGCAGAATACATTCAAATACAGTGGTAAGAGGGACAAAATTATTTTTGTTTCAGTCTGCAACTAAAGAAAGCTACCTGAAGGTGTTACATAATGAGATTATATGAATGCAAACATAAAATATAACAGCCAGTTAAGCTTTCTTAATAATAAAGCCCAAGTAGCACCTAATAAAAAGTGTAATAGCATATTTCTGTATAGATCATGCCGCAGGGTTTGAGTTATCCTGTATTATCTATCCACTCTGACAACTTCTATAATGTAGTTACTGAACTCAGGTGCAGTTGAAGGAATTGTACAACAGCTGAAAGTAGAGCCTTTAAGTGAAACAGTATCGTTTAGTGGAATGTGAGGTGTTTTAAAAGCAGATCTTTTCTACGTGGTTTCTTCTGGATGAGTGTGTATTAGTGTCTACTGTGGAGTGACTTTCATGTGGAGAGAAACCTAGGTGCAAGTTGTAATTAGGCCAATTTTTAAACAGTTTTTAATAATAGAGTATCAAAGAAATATTCTGCATTTGTAGTGGTATGAAGTAAGCCTGGTTATCCCCCATGTATTATCTGTTTATCCCTAGACACAGAGGTTGGCATAGTTTAAAAAAAAAAAAAAGAAAATAGGTCTGGTTGGAAATGGGAACAACTTTCAAGAGGTCAGGTCTCATTTAATCATCAAAACAAGAGGCCTGGTCTTGCAGCAGCCTCTGGCAAAAAAGTGTGTAAATGTTGAGACTTTTTGAAAATTTGCCTTCAGGTTCACAGTGGGAAATATCAGGTGTTAAACACATTTGAACAAGTGGCTAATTTCATGTATTCAGATGAGAACTCCTGACAATTTGTGAGTTTTGGTGTTTTCTCCTGATTTGTCTCACACAGAGCTGAAGGGGAGAGATAAATTCAGAGTAATACTCCAATAAGTTAAAGTAGCTTTAGTAGATGTTAAAAAAGTTATGTGCAGTGTCTGAAGTTACTCGGTGGCAACTGCTAAAAGGAAAACTGGAGAATGCAGATTGCAGTATTTTAATCCTACCCAGTTTGTAGCACTGGATGGTCATGGAGGATTTGAGATCTGCAAGCAAAGTGGTTTTTGTATCACGAATACTAGTGCTGAGTGAGGACAAGAACTTTTCCTTAGTAATGAGCAAAAATAGTTTTGGCATTTGTTATGTCTTTCGTGAGTGAAGAAAGGAGAAAGTGTTCCTTTTAAAGTTGATTTTAGAAAATGACATAGCAGCTTTAGACTGTTGCTAGGGTTGGGCTATTTGCATAATCTTTGAATGCAGTTGTAAGTATGTGATACATTGCAGAGATCTTGCAATAGATCAACCCCTAAAGCTTGTCGATAAATATGTGCTATAAATACGTACTGAGTCACAACTAGATTCATAAACACTACAAGTCTTTCAGCAGTTGGCATAAATAAATGAATGCTGTTTAGATAAGTGGGCTCCTTCAGCACGGCTGTGCTTCCCTGGTTGTGTGGTGATTTCTGGTGTCTCCTCTGCCTTACGTAATATCGCTGTCCCCTTTGCTGCTAGAAGTAACAGCTGTGGGAGGGGGGAAATCACAGGACAAAAAGGGTTAGTTTTAGGGCTGTGCATTTTTGGAGATGCTTGTTGGAGTACAGAACTTGCTGTCTGTGCATGAGACAGTGGTAGCTTTTGTGAACTTACCTTGAGCCTCATAACATTTTATTTCTGGTAATGCAGCAGCCCTGATAGCTTTATGTGTGCCCCAGAGTCTTCCTTAGAGCCTGGGGATGTAAAGTGCCACTTTGGAGCCATGTTTGGGGTTATTTGACTTTGTTTTCTTCAAGTAGGCGTTTTACTGAGCACAATGGCAGATTGGAAAGGAGATCATGCGTCAGTGTTTTGGTTTGCTTAAAATGTCTGCATGAGTGGGAGTGTGCAGCGAGTGGCACGTGCTGCTAGTGTGCTGGGGAAACAACAGGAATCTTTTGTAGGTAGTGCAGAAGCAATGTTGAGAGGTTTAGGCTGATGCTCATCCTTCCTGCTTTCAGCTGAAGGCACGATGCAAAGGGAGGAATTTCAGCCTCCCGCCCTCAAATGGATATTTCTCTTGGCCCTATTTGTGCATAGATACCTTTAGATAGGCAAGCAGGACTGATGTGTTCCTTGGATGTCAATACTGCTCCCAGTCCAAAAGTGTTCCTCAGTACCAAAGAATGGGAGGTTTTATCAGCTTATCTGGAATTGCCGTGTTTGGCTGCTTTTTGTAGATGGCAGAAGAGTGTTCTCCTTTTGTGTGTGCCCAAAGTGAGCCTGAGCCACGCTGACGTTAAAACAATACTCAGCCTGTACAAGTAAAATAGTCCCAAAGGAGGTGACAAAGTCAGGCATCCCTGCAGAATGTAATGAGGGTGTAAAAAATACTTCTATGTCATTGATTTGTCATGAAAGGCAGGTGAAGAAAGCAGAGGGTGAGAAAGTGCAGCTCATTCTGCGTTGAAGGGCAAAAGAAAACATAATTATTGAAGAACTTGCAAAGAACAGAGATCAAATATGCAGTGTTCAGAAAAGCAGTTATGTCCCGTGAATAATTGAGATGGTTTGCAGTTAATTCTACCTCAGAACTAGTGTTGAAGGGGAAAAAGAAAAAAAGTCAAAGCTGATTCAGTTCCACCTAGTGCCTTAAAATAGTATTGATGCCATTGTGATTAATGTGTAGTTCTGTAGAACCATGCACTATTCAAAATTACCAGAAACGCTTATTCACATTTTTAAACATCATGCCAAACTAAAATTCCGAGAAAAAAATCTTCGCTATTGGAGTTACATTTTGTTGAGAAAACAGAAATACAGTTATTCTGCAGAATTTATGCACCATTGAAGTTCTATTTAGTTGCTTTAAGGATCTCTTTATTATTAATTGAGAAAAACTAGAAAAGGTTTGAATTCTGGGATGTTGCACATCCTTAACCACTCACAGTGCTAGATTGTTTTCCAATTGTTTTATTAAAATACTTTTAATAGCTACATTATGCAGTCTTTTCTGGTGTGCTCTTCCAGATCTACCCAACTGCAAAACCAATAGCAAAAATCAACTCTAAAGCAGTTCTAAAGCTGTTTGTGCTCTCAGAGACTCTTACCTTCTTAGGAGGAGCTAGAGAGCAGTATCAGAGCTGTCTTTTGGAAAAACAAGGCCATCTCTTATCTGTCACTAGTGCTCTCAATTGATGCACTTTTATCAGTGGAGTGTGCTTTTTGCTGATTTCATGGCAGTAGCTTTTCCACACAAAATGCAGCATGTTCAATGAAGATTAACCCAAAAACCTTACTTGGAAAACAACTGGTGCATTTGTTCACCACTTGATGGCATCACTCAGTTGTGCAGAAACTAAACTGCGTTGTCAGTAGAGCAGTGTTACTTGTGCCTGGTGTTTTGTTTTGACCATCAAAGAGCGAAGGGAGTTATTAGTACACTCCCATAAATTAAATGAAAGCCACAACTCTAGTTTTGATCACTGCTTTTATTCTCTGCTGTATGTTACTTACCATTTTGGAATAATTTCTTTGTCTGCATAAATGCAAACAGAAGAGTGGTCTAGACTGCTCCTGGTTAATTTTTCAAGGCTGGCAGTTAATGGTTTAGTGGGTTAGTACTGACACAAAGAATGTTGTCATGTACTGAACTGGCTTTTTGGTTTGTCTTTCCAGGGATATTGCTTTAAGTCTCCAATTGCTGCAGTCAATGTGCATGCTAGGGAAAGGATTTATGCAGTTTTGGTGTTTGTTATAGGTCCTATAAAGCAAAAGCATTTTGCAGCCTTTGTACCAAGAGTTGTCTGCGTGTGTGCCAGCCAGCAATGACAGTGTGCTGAAAATGCTGAACCAAGGGGGTCATGGAGCAAACCAGGCACAGTGGCAATTATTTAGATGTGAAGGACACTTCTGGCAATGTCAGGGGGGCTCTCAGAGTTTATACATGCTGAGAATTGGCCCACAAGACATCAGGTCGTAAAACACAGAGTTGAAAGGAAGCTGAAGGTCTAAAAATGGCTTCTCCTGAGCAGTTGATGTCATTGAGCAGTGATGAGGCCCCTGTGAGTGCCCTGAGCAGTGGCCAGAGGGATGGAGCCAGCTGCTGACCCCAGCAGCTTATTCCCTTATTCCTCCTCCTTGAATAATGGAAAAACAATAAAAACACTGCCCAGAAATTGGGGGATGACCTTTAGAAGCAATTTTTCCAAGGTTTTTTTTTGTAAACATTTCAAAATCTCATGCTCTCCTTGCTTTTGAGATGTTTTTTAGATCCTGCTTTGCCAGAGATATTCTGACATAGTGATTATGTGAACTCTTATGTACACACACTAATGTATGAATGTGCTGGTACTCCTCTGTCCTGCCCTTTCTCAGATACAGAAGAAGAGGAGGGAGGGAATATTTATTGTTCTCAAATGTTTTATCCAAAAAATGTACACATCGAAGTTGAGGTACTTTGGGGTTTTGGTTGGCTTGATTTTTTTTTTTTTTTTAAATCAAACCACAGAGGAGAAATTGTGAATTTTCTTTCTTGTTCTAAGATGCATTTTGTTTTGATAATGGAGTAGGAAATATCCATCTTCACTACATATAAGGTGATACAGCAATAAAAGTGCTACATAAAAGATTTCTGCTGTTTGCCTTTGTTACTTTTTCTCTGTATTATGAGTCATTATGTGACAAGTAACTATAGTTTTGTGTAGATTTCATAATAAAAATAATAAATTCTTTGTTATTTGTAGAAACATAGTGTAAGTATAGAACATAAAAGTAAGTAAAAGCCTACAGAAATGAAACAAAGAAAAATATATTTATTGCTAAGTATCCAAAGGAAGAAAAACTGCACAGCATATCATTAAGTGCAAATGATGCAAATTCATTATGAATTGCATTTCTCAGTTGAAGAAAGAAGCTGAAGAGTGAAAAACATCATAAAATGTGAAGCATGAAATAAATTACTCTTCAGGAAACCCCATTCAGGGGTTCAATGAGTGCTTAGATAACTAATTTTATTGTTGTTCTTAATACAACAATAAAGAAGTGAATCTTTGTATAGATCAATACTTTTAATAGAAGCATTCTCAGTGATATAAATGAGATTATTCTGGAATTTTTTCTGCCTGATCAGCTGGGTTTGCACAAAAGCATTAAATTTTAAAGGCCTTTTGAGGCCTAAAGAGGAGTAAGATGTAGATAGTTAATAGTCTTATGCCATTTTTGTGTGTGACTGAATTAGCGGTGGGCTTGTGCTTCGACTTCATGGAAGTTTCTCATGTACTACAGCAGAAACATTCAGGTTTTGCTTAGATATGTGTGAAAACACTTCTGTGGTTTGTGTTATTTTGGCTTTACCTGAAAGAATTGTATCATCATCCTCCTGAGTTTGAAATATTGCTTGGTGGATGCAGTCTTTCTCCTTGCATCATTGTCTTTTCTATCTCATTTCAGTGCTCCAACAAACCTCCCAGAAGGACTTTTTCTGTTTAATTTGAGAGTACCTCTGTGGTTGTGTTTCCCACAGACCTTACATCTTGATTCAAGACACAATTTTCTGAACTGCTATATTTTTATCTCCTAACTCTTGGTTGTTCTAGTGTTTCATACCAAAATTTTACGTGTATCTCTCTTTATATATATGAATAGGCTAATGAACCACACTGCTAATTAAATTTTGTACCCACAAATAATATAATAGTTCATTTGTATATAGGACATGACATTCTGTATCTGCTTGCTAGTTCAGTTGGTAGATGTAACTATGCACTATCAGCAAATGATATTATAGGCCTTGATAATCTCACGGGAATATTAGGATTTAGGTTCCCAAAAATAGGGGTTCTTTTTCCCGAGAATTGCTGTGTTCTCTGGACTTTGTTTTAATGATAATTTTTTCCCCTACTGGTTTTCAAAGGTAAATAATGTGAAAAATTAGTTTTCTGCCAGATTGAGACAGTAGTACTGAGGCAAGCATGAAGTCCCTCGTCTCAGCAGGAGGGTGGCTTTCAAACCTAATCACAGACACTTAAGTGCCAACTTAGTTAATCACTTCATTGCAGAGTAATACAGCATGTCTGAAGTTATCTTCCTTCCTTTGAAAATCTTTCCAAGCAGGAAGGCAGCAGCCTCTCAATTTTCAGATGGTGAATTTTTTTTGAAATGCAAGTCATTTGTGGTTTGGATGATTCTCCGTTTGCAGTGCAGTAAAGAGTTCCTAAGGATTAGTTAAAATGAAAAAGAAGAAAAAAAATTCAACTTAAAAAGCTTGAAGAGGATTTATTAAATACGTGAGGATGTCCAGAGTGGGTAGGATGGTGATGCCCAGAAGTGAGAGACAGAAAGATATTGAAGTTTGAAGAGGCAGTGTGAATGCCAGTAGGTGGATGTATTGTTAGAGCTGAAATTACACTGGCAGCTGCTCTGTTGATAATGGAGAAAACAAAGGAACAACTTTCTACCCTTTTTTGATAACAGGAAATCACTGAAAGGGAGACTGAGAGATGGTCATGTTGTCACATTGCCAGGAGCAAGATAGCAGTTTCTCTTGGAGTATTTTAATTCCCAGTGGTTTAGAGAGAGAGGGATTTAATTACAGAGATCTGAGATAAAGCTCTTAATGCAAATATCCCCATGAAGAATCAGGTCTTTACCATCTGCACCTGCCTTCAGAAATAGGAAGTACAGGAAGCAGTGGTAGAAATGCAAGACCTGAAGCATGATTGCAGCAAAGTAGAAGTCTTGCATTGTCTCATGTACTATGAGGAGTCCCACTGATGAAAAAGCTCGTATGGATAAGGCTCAGTCTGAAAATTAATAGCTTCTTTTCCAGACTTAACTGTGGTCTTAATGGAATGTGTCTGGAGTTAGAGATGTGGGTCACAGAATTTCAGAGTTTTGTATGTATTGCTATGATGTAAGAGTCAAATTAGAGGCAATAGATGGAGAAGAAAGCAGTGTCTTGTGAAACACTGTGATGGAAATAACAGTTCAAGATATAGAATGTCAAGGAGATGTGTAAAGGGGAGTTTCTGAAAGCAGACTTCAAAAGAATAGGTTAGGAGAGATACTTCACTGAAACATTGTGAACTGGTTTAATTAATAATTTAGCAAACTTCAATGAAATCCAAGAGTAAGCTTGAGAGGTGGTCTGTTCATGGAGGCCAACACTGAACAAGCACCATGATGTGATTTAATTGTCTCAGGTAGATTAATGAAGATTTATTCTTCAGCTATGATGATGTTGTTCATGTTTTTGTCATGCTAGACTGCACATTTCTTACTGTATGATTTGTACGATGTTGATATCTTCTTAAAGTTTGATGGTGATGAAATAATTCAGTACAGTAAACTAATAACTATTGCTGTTCCAATAGCAGTCAAATGTGGGGCAGGAGTACCAGAACATTCGTGTCTTTTCATCTGTGGAACAAATACTTTAAAAGGATTATTTCTTGAAGCCTATCTAAATAAATATATCTGCTAGATAAATAAACATGGAAGCATTTTAGTTATAACAATATTGAATGTATATTACCATATCTATAGTAGTGGAAGATCACTGAAGTTCTCAAGGTGTTTTGGTTCCCCTTTCCCTTATGTTAGTAGTTTGATGCAGACCAAAGCATTTCAAGTCAAACGTATTCAACTCTAAGAAAATCAGGATCAGGGTTACGAAATTTCTGTGCAAAAATCGCATGTTCTTTTGAATGCTTATGAAACTGCAGCTGATAGACACAATTAGTGGTTTACTCAGTTACAGAGTCAGAGATGTTTGATTGTTGCTGCAGATCTGTTGCTAGAGTGAAGTTAAACAGAAAATTATTTATTTTTCTAATGTTAGTTTTCTGTGCAAGAAATTGTAGGGATGTGGGGGGAATCTAAAAAAAAAAAAGTGGTCCACCAGAGTTTTCTCCTGAGATTGTATAATCCTTGAACGTTCCCTTGATAAGGAATTTTGAGATGCCTTAAGAGCTAATGAGTTTTTTAATTGAGTCTGTTATGTTGTTGTTCCCCATTGTGTTACTCTTGTAAAAAGTAATACTTTGCTTCTGTATGTGCTCAAAGCTAATTCTCACCCTTCAGTGCAATAATTGTGGAGAGGTTGAACTTCTTGGAGTCCATTGTATTTTTGTATAATGAAAGTCTTGTATTAGAAATGACATGTTCTGTTTCACGTCCTGTAATGTGACTAAAGAAAGCAATTCAGAAAACATGAAACCTTTTTTTTTCCTTAGTCATTCCAGTTTTTATTGCCTGCTATCTCAAAACAGAGAGGCAAGAGGAGAAAACACTCACTAAGTAGCATATGCTTTCAGGCAGAACATAATCAATCGGCAAAAATATCAGAATGTGGAAGCATATTGACAAATTCTTCAATGTAACCCATGGACACAAACTATGAAACACTGGGAAAATGCCTCAACTGAAATGGTCTTTGCTGAGATATTCCAGCTGTGTTTGGTGGGCTGTGCTGGGAGATAAGGGGGCCCGTTTGCCATGATCTGTCGCCTCTCTGGTCTTTTTGCTGCTAATAAGCAGCAGCTTTTGATTAGTGTCAACCACTGAATGAAGGTTTTTCTTGTTACACGACTGGTGATCAGCTCTGTATTGCACGAATAAGTGGCTCTCCAAATGCAGCCTCCCATCAGAAAGGGCTTTGTTTTTTTGTCTCCTTCTGTCTGCTTTGCAAGTAAATTGTTCCTGCTACAGCCCCGTGTGGCTTGCTGCTCTCACCCTTGGTGACAGCAAAGCTTGCTGGCTGGTGATCTCTGCAGGGGTTTGTGGCTCAGCTCTGCTGTTCTCTCCCTCTGTTCTCACTTCTCTGTTCCCTCCCCTGCTGTGACTAAATAAATTACCTGTATGACATGTTCAGTTTTCTCTGGCGAGAAGCCTGGGAAATCAAATCTGTTCCCGAACCTGGGTCTCCCATTTGGCAAATATAATGCCTCCCTGCTGTTAAATCAGGTCAGCTCTCAGGAAAAACAAAGAACAATTTCATATAACTATAATCAACACAGAGTAAATTTAGATAATGCAGCTGACATATGTTTATTGTAAAGACCATCAAGGAAATAATTTTAAAAGCTCTTCATCTTTGTTGCATCAGGATACATCTTGAACATTCTGTGCATAGAGAAGATCAAACATTTCCTTTCTATTATCCCATATCAAAGTGAAATACATCTATTTTCTGTCTGGTCTAAGAAGATTTTTTTGGTGGAGCAGTTCATTGGTTGTGTGAGAAGCAGTTATGTATTTAATCATGGAGGCTTTATGTAATTAATATTAATTGATACTTAACTCTTAATTACTATTAATTATTCATAACCTACTTCCTTTGACTTTCTGGCCTTTGGAAGTGGAGATATCCTTAGAAGTGTTTAGAGGAGGTTAAATGCTTTCAATAGATTGTGTTCTCTTTCCTGCCTGCCGCCTCGGTGCATTTCCAGCGGAGCTGATGCAGCGGGGCAGTGGCAGTGTGGCTGCAGGTCACCTGCTGCCACCAGCCCTGGCACGGTGCTGGCAGTCCCACAGCCTGTGCCCCCTCCTTGCAGGGGGAAGCACCAGCCAGGGCAGCCTCCCCTCTCCAGCTGGAAGCTGCATGTCCTGCCCAGCTCCCTGCATGTCCCAGGGGGCTCTGAATTGCACCTCAGAGGCTCTTCCGTTTCTGCACTGTTATGAGCTTGTGCACACTGCTCAGGGCTGTGGAGCATCTCCGGTCCCCTCCTGTCTGGCTTTGCTGTGCTCTGCTGTGGACAGGCTGTGCTTGGGCAGGTGCTGGTTGGCGTCTGAAACAGCTGCTGAACCCCTGAACTGGCCCCCAGCCCTCTTCAAAGCCGGAGCAGGCAATTCCAAGTGCCCCTGGGGGACCCTTGGGGCTGGTGCTGGCCTAACCTATGAGGATCTCCTGTGCTGAGCTCCCAGGGCTGACTTGCTTCCACTTATTCATGAGGGTTAGTAAAACCTGGCATCACTGGCTGCCGTATAGTCTTATGTAGTCTTCTCACCACTATTGACTGAATAGCTGCTGAGGGCCCTGGCTGGAAACATTTTCTAACTGCAGCTGAATATGAGGTTGCCTTATCTGGAGAAGTCCTGGGAAGAACATGCCATGTGGGATGTCCTGAGCAGCAGAGCAGGCTGCCCAGGCCTCTCCACAGTCTGTGTTTTGAACTCAGCATGAGAATAATGCTTCATTCTCAAAAACAGATGGGGTCAGCTGTATGTGCTGTGTTTTTAAATGGTACGTGCTTTTCCAGATCTTTTTAAGGACAGCTACAGTGTTGCTAATAATTGTTTAGTCATTCATGAGTTGTCTTGGTTCTAAAGAATGCCTTTATTGTTTCTTCATTGCTCTGAAACACACAGTGAATGTTTTCTTATCAGTTTAAAAAATCCTTCAAAACTCTGCTGTACGAGGCAAATCCTTGTAATGGAAATTGCTCTTTATTGTCCAAAATCTTCATCCAATGTACCCGACAAGGATTAAGAGGTTAAAGCAGTGAAGTGAGTTTTAAAAAATGGGAATTCGCTTCCTGCGTGCACCAGGAATGACCTAAAGCAAGGGCCATAATCTCCATCCACATCAGCTGCTGGCTCAAGGACTGACAGTAGTTACGTTATCTGTCCTCAACTTTGGCATATCAGGACAGATTGCAGATATTGTCTCCTACTGTAAAGGACCTACCTCTGAAAGGCTTCAGCTGGTAGCATAATATAAATCACTTCATCCCTGTGTTGATGGCAAGGGCAAAACCTGCCTCGTTCCCTTCTTAGCATCTAGGTTGGCCAAAGGAGTTGCCGAGCTCGTTCAAACCCTGCTTTACGTCTTGTCTTCCCCAGCCTGCGACCTGATGACGCTGGGGATCTTAGCCTTGGTGACGTCCACGGGCTGCGCGTCGGCCAACGCGCTGCAGTCGCTGACGGACGCCATGCACATCCCGCACCTGTTCGTGCAGCGCAGCACGGGCGGCTCCCCGCGCACGGCCTGCCAGCTCAACCCCAGCCTGGAGGACGAGGAGTACACGCTGGCCGCGCGCCCGCCCGTGCGCCTCAACGACGTCATGCTCAAGCTGGTCACCGAGCTGCGCTGGCAGAAGTTCATCGTCTTCTACGACAGCGATTATGGTAAGGAAGGGACAGCATTTCAGACTCTGTTGCGTTAATTTCTTCTTGACTGGGAGGTGGGGATGGAAATATAAAGGGAAGGGTTGGAATATGGCTTGCTGGGTTTTTCACTCACAAAGGAGAAAGTGTTTCAAGTGGATGCAGGCCTGTGGCTTGAAGGAAAGGTTGCTGTGAAGACTAGTTCTCAGACAAGGTGCAAAGTTGCTTAGCAACACCTACCGAGACAGACAAAGTTTGAATCATCTCACACTTTCTCAGTAAGATATTAATCAAGTGTTGACGTTGATCGGCAGGGGTCACATAGGTGTGCAAGGAAGTTCGGCATGATCTCTACCTGTTCCAGAAAATGCTTTCTGTTAAACCTGAGTACTGTTGTCATTAAAAATTAATATTCACAATAACTATTACTTTTTTCACATGCTTCCTCACACTATTCTGCATCTGGACTAAATTTTACAGTGATCTACTTCCTGGCATTAAACCAAAAGGTAGACTTAGCATTTTCACTAAATCTCATGCATTTCCTTCAGCAAAATTCTTACTTCGGGCTGAAACTTGAGGAAAAGGATTCTCTACCCAAGCAAATTTGGTACCTTATGATAGGTGTAAATAATAATAAAACCCCAATCTCCCACTGTGCTAGGCTCTCAGAGGGAAAGGGAACTGTGTATATTTTTTTTTTATATCCCCCCTCCACCCCTGCTCAAAGGATATGAACACTGTTCCATGTGTTTAACTTGTGGTATGTTCAGTGCTCTTGTCTTAGAATATAGGATCTGTAATGGAGAAAATAAATTTTCTGTGGTATGTTTTAAAACCCTGCTAACACTTTTGCTTTGAAATGTGATGCATAATCTTTTGATGTGGTGATTTACCATGAACAGAATATAAAAATAGGAAACTTAAGGTTAAATCACAGTAGGAAAAATAATCTTATGTGGGTCTATGCATATAGTTTAGATTTTATACAGTCTTCCACCATTGCAAAATAAATCTTTATTTGCATTCTCCCTGTATACAATCAGATTTTCAGTGGCAAGTCAGAGAGAAATAGCATCTTTGTTTTTGAAGTTTGATTAGTCCTGGTTTAAAAATCCCCAAAATCCAACAAAGGCAAAAACAACAATCCTGAGTTTAAAAGAGTTCTGAAAATCTTGGGTGCAGATTTCTGTTCTCAGTTGCTAGATAGTTACTTGCCGATTCTTTAACAGGAACATTGAAGATGATGAGGATGGTTTTAAGTAGGAAATCAACTGAGACTGTAACATCCTTTTAATGACATAGAATTGTTTTAAGCATGAGAAGACTTCCATGATGCTTGTAGAGCTAATCTGTAGACTCAAAAATCTAGTAACCCAGCAAATAAACTGCCCTGTAATTGCTGTGCTGTGTAATGCTTGAACAGTGAATGCTTTGAAAGCAGAAGTCACAAGGTACCTGGTAGGTGTTCTTTTGGTGGCCTTGTGGTAGTGATGAGAAAGTTGGTCTTTAGCAGGGGATTGGGTTTAAAGAGTCAAAATTATTCTAAGTTATTTTGGGAATGAAAGAGAAAAAAATAATCTTGTTAGGATGTCTTAGAAATACCGCAGATGTTCTGTGTGCAAACTGCTATTGCCTATTTTCCCTGTTAGCGAGCCTGCTTACTGAACTATGGTATCCCTTATTCCAGTGATGCATCTGTGTTTCTTTGCCTTTTTTTTCTTTTTTTTTTTTTTGCAAAGGCTTAACATCTCAGTAGCCAATCCTGAAACCCTTAATTCACATGCCTCTAAATTCAGTTATGATCAGATTTATCTTTTCCACTTACCACAGGCTGTATCAGTAAGACGGTAAGGTTTTAGAAAATTGCCACAGGCAATTCTGCTCCTCCCAGTGGAGAGTGTGCTGTGCA
Source organism: Ifrita kowaldi (assembly GCA_013398055.1). NCBI lineage: Eukaryota > Metazoa > Chordata > Aves > Passeriformes > Cinclosomatidae > Ifrita > Ifrita kowaldi. The sequence continues at coordinate 729,943 of VZRS01009720.1, forward strand.
CTGCAGCTGCCCATGTGCTGTTTGCTCTCCTTTTCCTCATGAATGTGACATCCATCTTAGGCTAATTCCACTGGAATAATCTTTTTCATAAGAATGGAGTGGGAGGGTTTCCATAAAGAAGTCAACTTGAACCTTGCCAGCTCTGGGTGGGGATTGGTGAATAGAGGATAAATAACCCAGTCCCTAGGATATTGCAAGCTGAGCTCCAAAACAGATGCCTGGCTCCTGGGGCATGGCCTTTTCCTCAGCACGGAGCTGCCACAGAGCTCTGCTCCTGCTTCTCCAGCTGCACCTCCCTGCTCAATGGGCAGGAGCTCCCTGATGAGGGAGGTGTCGTGTTTGTGATTACAGAGAGTTTCCAGCACTGGACTTTTGTGGTTTTCCATAATAAGTGGTCCTTATCTACCTGATCTCTGAAAGTTGTACCACTCCTTTGAGTAGTGTTTTAATTAGTTCATTTGTTGATCTCTAAAAGCCTTTGGTGTCCTCCTTGTGGAAATTGTCAGATTTTCTGAAGACAAAATAGCATTGCCCAATTTAAAGAAGTCCCATATTTATAGCAATGCTGTGTTAGATTGAAGCTGAAAATTATTTATTAAAGTTATTACTTGTCCCTTCTCTGACATACATTTTGAATTACAATTTCAGCACTGGACTTGACTGTTAGAAACACAGAATAGTTTCTGAACAGCCTAACAAGCCCGTAATATTCTTGTGATTACAATAAAATATGCCTTATTTTACTCTGAAATGACAGATAAAAATGTATGCATGACTTCAGTGAAAGTATACAGTCCTTTACAATAAAATGCATTAAAGTCTACAACAAGAAATCGAGAGATTCCACAGAAGAGACGTGGAACTTTTAGTCAAAAGTTGGCTAAGTGGAAGTTGTAGAAGCAGGATGCAAAGTGTGATATTCCACCCAAATGTGAAACCAGCTCTTAGATTTCATCACTCATGGTGAATGGGTAATGGTTTTGTTCTGGGCGAGTGACCTTTTAAAGACCTCAAACTTGAGAGTCACAGCACTCAAACTCTCCTCAGTGATACTCTGTTCTCCTACTGAGCTGTACCAACAGGGGAGAGGTTGGTTGGTGATTATCCATTCAGTTCTCCTGTACTTACATAAGAAAATATAGGAGTTCACACAGATATTGCATCTTCATGATTTAACCCTTGCTTTCCCACTTCTCTCATTTGTGGTTTGTGTGTAATTTCAGAAGATGTGCAGAAACCTGCTCCCCATTGACCACACTGGGAGGTTTCTGTTGCTGACACTGACATTCATTTTTTGGGGAGAAAATCAAGCTGACCCTAAGTTTGTCCATGGCTCTCAGATGGTGCTCTGTGGAGCCAGGTCTACCCAGCTGTAAAAGGACTTGCAACAGAATTCAGATCTGTTGGTGTCATCCTAAAAAACTTCAGCTCTGCTGATGTGTTTTGAGTTGTGTTTTCGTCTACAGGAGCATCTTTTGCGCCTCTACTTATGTTGCAACAACGTGTACAGGTCTGTTGGGAAGTTTAATGTTTTATTTTGCTGACCTTCTGGATGTAGAAGCATCAGCAATCAAATTTTCTGACAGAAAAATTGGTAGTGGGGCAAGTTTCATAAAGAATCTTACCAAGCTGTAAAATGACTATAAGTTAAAAGCTGTGGGTGCCACCCACCAGAAGATGAGGTTGGGAAATAAACAGTTGAAACTCTGCTTCTAGGGTGAGCAAATAAACAGATGCGTGGTTAGAGGATGAATTTGAGAAGAGTTTTGGAGGCTGGATGTGAAAATGAAAACAATGAGGGATATTAAGTTATATTTCTGAAGAGAAATATGAGTAATAGCTATGTTTTCACTAGATTACCTTACTACTGAAAAACACTTTTTATCTCTGTAGTTAGATTAGGTCTCTCTGCCTTCCTTCATACATGTCTGCATATCCATATTACAAAATGTAAGATAAAATAGGGGTGATTTGACTCCACTTTGTCAATGAAAATAGTGTTAGACCTGTAAAAAGTAGCTGCAATATTTTATTCTTAAGTTTCGGTGTCAAGAGGTGAGTGTTGTCTGCTGAAGAAAAGTGTTGTACGAAAGTTTTACGGAAGAAACTTTTGAAGAACATTTGACCTTCCAAACCTGTATGTAGAAAGTATGGTTCCTGCAGGGGAAAAACCCCAAGGCCACAATTTATTGCTTTCTAATTTTTTTTTTTTTTAAGATTAGAAGTCTATTCTTTTTCATTGATGCTGCATTAACTTTGAATGCTACTTGATCAATCTTGCTATGTGAAAGAACTTAATTTTCGATATGACTGTTTTTGTGGGAAGTTGTGTTTCCCACAGCAATTATGTGGCAGTTTTATTTCTGAGTCCTGCCTGTCAAGGGCCTCAGCCATGACTGTAAATTACAGGAATTGTGCTATTAATAATTTTACAACAAGGTATTGATCCTGGAATGTTCTGTCTTTTGTCAAGAACCCTTTGTGCAGGCTTCTACTTGTGCAGTTATTTAATTTGCAGAGGAATATGGTAATGAAAATTGAGAAATGCATGCATTTCCACAATCCCCATGGAACACTGCAGATCACTTGTGATGTGAAGCACTGGCTGTCACAATAAAAAAGAAACAATGCAGAGCATTTGCCCATGAGCCACTTTCACCTCACCTGCTTTAAGTTTTCTTTTATCCTTGCCTGTTTATAACATAAGTTATCTTCTGCTTTCTGTGTCATGATTTCAGCTGTCAGACAACCACTTCTGCATCACTGGGGCTGCCATATTTCCAGTGAGCACGCCTTGCTTAATGTAAATAGAGGGAATCTGGCACCTGAGGTGTTGAGCCAACTGCACACATATTGGTAGGTGCCCATTCAGCACATCTGACACCACCAGGAAGCGTGTGACTTTTCCTGCATGTGCTGTGTGATGGAGTTTGCATGTGTTATTAAACATACCTGGGTTTCTTTCCAATTGGTTGGTACATCCCAGCTGGAACCGTTGTGGAGAAGCTTGAATTGAGATTGCTGTTTGAATAGTAAGATATATAGATTTTAAGTAGCCAGCTGCAGAGAAATATAACTTTTTATGATCATCAATCTGCAACAGCAATCACTTAGGGAGGGAACCCTTGGGCATCTCTGTGTTGGTGCTGCTGTATGAGATGGTAAAGGGGAGGAATAGACTTGGGCTAAGCACCTTTTCTCCCAACAAGGAACAGAATCCTGAGTATTTATTCTACACAATTTCTGCACTACCTAGTTATTCAGGCATAACTGCATACCGGGTGCCTAGTTTCCAGACTAATATAAAATCTACTTGGAAAAAAAATGAAGACTTCTCTGTAAAAAGTTTGTGTCTTTTAATGTAGGATCATCGTTGCAGCTGCAGAGAATGCCAGGAAAAGAAAGAATTCAGCCAAGTTCTTCAAGTCCAACAGGGAGTTTGTGATACCACGGGATAGGGAAGAAAAATTGACCTTTTGACTTTTACATTGAATTTGATTTGGAAGCTGTTGAAGAAATGGCATTGTGTGTTCCCATACTTATCCTTGAATCACTTTTCTGACTGTAGCAGCACTTAAAGTAATTGGTCTACTTAAATTAAGCATGGGATTTTGTCATTTCTTATAGTATTTCTTTTTATTTAGTAGTGCATCACAGTATATAACACCAAATGTAATTAAAGAAAGTCAATTTCACTTCAAATTATTACTTATACATTACTTTTAGTGCTTTGATTTTTAAGGTATGTGAGTGTGTGTGCTAATAGCAGCAGTAAGATTTCCCCCTCTCTAACCCCCCGATAATTCCTAGCAAGGTATGGGAGCATGGGCAGAGGTTGTTTCCCATAAAAGCTATTAAAAGCTTCCAGGACAATGCCTGATGTGATACACAAATGATCTTGCAGTTATGGTACAGCCTTTATTCTCAATGTGTACTATCATAGCTTACCTGTAAGTTCAGTGGTAGCAAAAACCAGTCAGAGATCTCTGGACCAAGAGTTTGGACAGGTTCAGGTGTCTGGTGTCGCTCATAAATTCAAGGCAAGTTCAGGAAATAATTCTGACCTTTCAAATCGTTTGAAAAATGTTTTGCAAAGAGGTGATGCACATTCATTTGAAAAATTCAAAATCCCCTAGACTGACACTTGCAGAACAGAAGGTTTGCATTCTGGATTCAAAATAGATATTTTTAAAATCACTTGGTATCTTAAAAGACTTCGTGAGTCTCTATCTGGGTTGATGCTCACGAAAAAGAGAAATGAAAGGCTTTATTAGAAGCAGTTTTCCACCAGTTTTTCAGCTCAGTCATCTGGTCAAAAGTGGTTATTATTCTAGTCCTAAAAGCCCTCACTGTCTCTTAACTGTCTCTTTTTCAGCTCATTGTTTCATTTTAGTGACCAGTCTTCAGGCTCAGCTTTGCAGAAACTAGTGACTGTTGGTGATTCTGTTTTTCCCCCCGCTTCTATTCTGAAACAGAATAATGCAGCACACATTGTCTAAAGAAAGGGCAGAGTTCAGCAGCCTTGAAACAGAGGGTGCAAATTAATTCATTTTGGGCAGAGAGATCTTTGAAAATTGTAGATGTCATCTGCAGAAGGTCCTGAGTTCTTGATTTTCTTTCCTTGACCGATGGTAGTTTGAATCTCTTGATTTTTGACCCATGGCATGAAGCTAAGCAGTTTGTTCAGGTGAGTGAAAAGGGTGAGGAGAAATGTCAGGATGATTTGGTGTACTTGAGCAGGGAATTTGAGGAACGTATTCCAGAAGGGAGTCTCTTTAGTTCACGTTTGTTAGGGACTGAATGTTTATACATCCATTTAGAAATTGTTTGATAAAAGCATAGCTGGAAATTGAACAGAAAGAGGTAGAAGTTTGTCCTGGAGGATATATGCAGGGCTTCAGGCAGTGACATCATTCTGAGAAAATACATTCAGCTATCTCAATTTGCAATGAGCTTTGAATAAGTTCCCAGTCCCTGTTGGCTTTCATGAAAGCAGTAGGGTAGGGCAGAGGATTCATCTACGTGTATACATAAATATGCAAACACACACACACACGTGTATGGATAGATTTAGATATAGAAATATAGATAGATAGATATTTATGTATGAATTTCCAGAAAAATAGTAAAGGAGCGTGTGTATTTATCTATATGCGTGTGTATACACTTGTGTGTAAATGTGTACATGAGTCCATGTACAGAATCAAGGAAACCTATTTCTTCTACTCCTTTTGTGCCTTTGCCCAGTCCCCCTAGTAATCTTTCCAATGCTTCTATGGGCAGGACTTCTTTGGGTTCTTTCCTGTTTGGAGATTGTTTCTTATTTGTTTTACCCAGTTTAGAGTTGACCTGGCTTCCCATCACTTTTCAGTTTTCCTTACTGAGACAGAAATCCCGTTCCTTCTCCTTCTCACATTTCTTGTATTAAGATCCTGTGTTTTATTTTTTTTTCTTATGGCTAAACCTTTTTGTGGGTTTGCTGGCTTTCTTCAGCACCCTGTCCAAATTGTTTTTAATGTCTAGCTGGCTGTCCACGGCCACACAAATTTCCCCTCCCAGCCAGAGATGTGCAAAGGGGGCAGAGTTTTGCTCCTCATTGAATTGTGCTGCGTGGGCCTTTTATGCCTTCTGCATTTACCTTCTGATGTATTTAATGTTTGGAAGATCTGGTGCTCTGGGAGTTATTTTAAGAGTTATTTCAATCATTTTAGAAGAAAATGCTTCATTAGACTGTAAAAATTAAATAAAAAGCAGAGGAAGAAACGCTTCAAAGTTTGGATTTTTCAGAGTCAGAGCCCATTACCAGTGTAATCTGAATGTCTGAGTTCTGTTGGAGAGTGATTTAATAATCATCATCTTATTATAGCATTTTTTAAAGTGGAAATAATGCATTCTTTTTTGTGTATGAATTGAGTAAATAGGATTAGTCTCACTACTGGGGAACATTGAGTCCTACAGAGATCCTTTCTAATACTGGATGTTTTGTTTTAGTGTCTCTTGGTTTAGTAACCAAGACTCAAATAAACTGTTTATTACAAAGTCATACGGGAGAATCATAGAAGGCTTCAAGAAACAGACAAAAATTGAGCTGGGACATCCCTTGCAATAATTTCTTTTAATTATTCCCTATGATGGGAGAGCACTAAATGGAAACAGTTACTGTAACACTATTTGGAGACAGTAGTTGAATTCATCGATTTGGAATCTCTTGTGGGGTCAAGAACTATTGACAGTCCCCACTTCATGGAATCATTTAGATTGGAAAAGATCTTTAAGATCCTAAAGTCCAGATATTAACCATGTCCCTAAGTGCCGTGTCTACAGGTCTTTTAAATACCTCCAGGCATGGTGACTCTACCAACTCCACTGCTTCCTTAGGCAGCCTGGTCCAGGGCTTGACAACCCTTTCAGTGAAGAGGTTTTTCTCAATATCCAATCCTCATGCAACTTGAGGCCATTTCCCCTTGTCCTATTACTTGTTACCTGGTAGAGGATATGGATCCCTACCTGGCTACAACCTCCTTTCAGGTGTTTGTAGAAAGAGAGAAGTCTCCCCTGAGCCTCCTTTCTTCCAGGCTAAACACTCGCAGCTCCCTCAGATGCTCCTCACAGAACTTGTGCTCCAGACTCTTCATGAGCTTTGTTGTCCTGTAAGCACTGCATGATGTCACTCAAAATCATGTGCTCCATGGCCTTCCCTGGCACCTTCCCAGCACCCTACCTCATCCATCAGCAAGAATCAAACCTCTGGGTGGATAAATCTTCAGCTGTTGCATAGCAGATGAGGAAGGGAATTCAGGATAGCGATTCAGCGCTGGTGTGTGTTATGGCTGGCTTGGATTTCATTTGCAAAGTCAGAGTGGTTTCCTCTGTTCTGCTTCTGGCCACCCTTTGCTTATATCAATGGCAAAGTATCTTCCTAGCAAAGCATCCATGGGGAGTCAGGAAAATAAAGAAACTGTGCCATGGAAGAATGGGTGTTACGTTTATACCAAAAGACTAAGGAATATCTAGTGCCTCAAGTACAAAATGCCTTCCTTGCATAACAGGCATACCCCAGTGATCTCACTTGTCCTAATGCAGCTCCTCAGTAATTGTGAAAGTCATTTTGCTTTGGCCCACTTGTATTAATATTTGACATTGCCATTAACAGGAATTAAGACATATCTCATCTTCCAAAAGCCTTATAATAACGTCAAGGGAACTTTCTTAACAAAGGAGTAATCCGTTAACTAGAACCAACATTTCTCTGTAATCACCTTTATCCTTCAAATGACAGAATCTTTACAGGAAGGAACTGTCATTTGTTTTTGTCATAGGAATAATAATCCCTCCTGCTGTGGAAGAATAATTAAAGGTCAAATTCTGGCATTGTATTCATGAGTCAGCACAGCCTGAGCACCAACACCTAACTGGACACCCCACCAGGTTCTCGTGGTGCAATAGAAATCTTGGCTGAGAGAGCAGCAGTGTGTTTTAATTTTCAGTGAAGATTTTCCCTGTTGCTCTGCATTGAGGATGCTTTGTTATGATTCCCTTATGTATGGAAGCATATATGAGTGCGTCAGATTATTTAAAAGTAGTCTGGACCACCCAAAGTGCACTCTCCCTATTTAGCAAGGAGCATTTGGTGACACACTGCTGTATAAAATACTATCTGTGGGAGTCTTTGTAGTGCTGTGTATCTTTTATTCTCTCCCATCTTGTGCAGCCACATAAGTCTGGACAAGCTGTAATTAAGTGAAACAACATATTACGGTACTAAAATAGGAATAACAAGGGCAGCCTTGCAATGGGAGGGGTGGGAGGCAAGGAGAGACGAACATTTCAAATGCTGGATTATTGGCCAGTTAGTGAGGTTGACTGAGTACTGATGACAGGTGTATTTACGTCTTCTTTCTCTCAAATCCTAATTAAATCATTGGAAAGAAAGATAATTCCAAATTATGGTAGAAGAGCCTGCAACCCCAGAGACAAGTGAGTTTTGCAAGTTCAGCAACCCTCAGTAACCACATACTGGCTTCAGGGAGATGTGACATTGGTATAATGGCAGTGATGACACTAGGGGTTGAAAGTGCTTTTAGGGGGAATCTCAGACCATCCTCTTTCTGCTTGGATTCCTTTTATTTAGCCAGTTCCCTTTGGATCTGGTTTAGACAGAAAATTAACAGATTAGGAGTAAGTGAAATCTTGAATGTTTTTTGGTTATGCCAGAGAGAAGTAAGACATTTAGGATCTCTTCAGAAAGATGCATCAGAAGGGTGTTTGATGGTTCATAACACGCTGTGCTTGAAGAAAAGCAGCCAACCACTTAGTAGAGTTAAGTGGCAAGATAGAAAACTACAAAGTTAGCAGCGAGATTTGTCTGCTTCCTTTTGTGGGCTTAGCTGTAGTAAAGATGATGAAGGGCTTTGTTTCGCTAACTCAGCAACTCCACTGCACTTTATTTTAAAAAAATTAACAGTGTAAAAATTAGCTAAAAGCTTCACTTTTGGGTGCAAGGAGAGAAAGAACTTTGTTTTTAAGACCGAGATCTATTTTCTTGTTTAAGTTAAAGAATATGGACTGAGCCAGTTTCGATAATAAAGATGGAAAAATTTATTACTTTCTTTTTCTCAAATTATGCAAGAGCTGGTGTACCACTAACTTGGAAAATGAGTGAAAAGTCTCCTTGAAATCCAGATGCAAATGAGTAATCACAGGAAGGGAATTGGAGAATTTATAGCAGCCTGTCTAAAATGCTCAGCCTCCTGAATTTCAGTCCTGCTGCAGGAAGGTCTGTGTGATGTGAGGAAACACCTACATGAGGCAGAGCCTGATACCATCCATGCCAGGAGGCACATGAGGCAGTTTGTGCTCCTGTCCTGCAAAACACATCCATGTACTAAGTGCACTATCTCCAGGCTGAATAGAGGGACTGCAAAGGCTAAATAGAACCTCAAACTGAAACACACCAAACTGTTTGCAGAATGGGCTGTCCACATGGATGCAAAGACTGAATTGTTCAGTTTGTGCTGAGTTTTACTTGGTGCAAAAAATACAGCATCTGTTATTACACTCTGTGCGTGAGGTCATCCGTCAGCATGACTGTGTTCTGAATCATGCTGATCTTGTTGACCAGCTGTAAATCAGTCTCTTATGGCAGAGGCTTTAAGCCTTTTCTACATGTTTAGGAAAAATAGGTGATCAAGGCAAGAGGGAGCTCCAAACTCCTGCTGTGCAAAAGGTTGTACTGTGAACTTGAGTTTGCAGACTCTTAGTAAAGAATCAAAGAGCAAGTGCTCCCTTAGGTTTGACTTCAGGGCTTTCCAAAAGAAAAGGGTCTTAGAGAATATCCAAGGGTACTAAAAGCTTTGATCAGGCATTGCTAAACATGAGGTAATCCAAACATCAGACACAAAGTCACAGGAGTAGTGAGTGCTGCTGCTCAGGAAAGGGATCGTTCCTAATGTTCCGGTGTTGTTTAATCCCTTTTGTGTGCTAATTAACCTTCTGTGTTCCATCTTCCTCAGCTGATGTCAGGAAGATTCATTGTTACTCTCATATTGTATCATGGATTGGAATGGAGTAAATCGTCTCTAGAAGAGTTCTAAAAACCTGGGTCTACAGTAGTTATTGTGCTGGTTTAGCATCTGCTAAAAATATTTTAATTTAATCGTGGTTAATGCAAGTTCTAACTTTCTCTTTCACATTTTTAAATTCCTCTGAAGGTGGACTTTTCTTTTGCTTGGGACTTCATGAAATTTTTTGATCACTTTATAGTAAAACCGAACAAATTTGAGAGCCTTCTGCTGCAGAGGGGCTGGTAGTGCCGCCTGAGGGAAAGGAACATCCTTACAAAACTAATAATCACCTCAGGCAGGGGGGAGTATTAGAGGAGCTCTGACCCTTTTCAGGAGAGAATTACATTTTCATAGCAGGTTTTTAATATTAATGTATGAAGAAGGATTACCCTTGCTGTCTAGCAAAACAATAGCTAATTAGATATTTGGTTTTTAATAATGATGGAAGTTAGTGTCAGACAATCGGGACAATCATTTGGGGATTCAGAATAATTGTTTAGAAAACAAAAAAGCCTAGTTGAATTTCCTCCTAGTTGTGGTCACTGCTGCTTTTCAAGTATTGCTTCAGCAGAAATCTGTAGAGACACATTTTTTTGTCATGGATTTATTAGAAAATGAGGAGGTAAGAATACCTATGGTTTTTTCATGTAAGTGTGGGTGATTTTAGAGATATTTAGATCAACGTGCTCCTGAATGTTATCTATGTTACCCATCTAACTTTAAAAAAAAAATTGAGAAAAAATACTGATTTGAGTATTCTCTTTAGCAGAGCACACTAACCAAAATAAGCAGCTAAATGTTTTTTTCCTTAATAACGGTTTAANAAAAAAAAATTGAGAAAAAATACTGATTTGAGTATTCTCTTTAGCAGAGCACACTAACCAAAATAAGCAGCTAAATGTTTTTTTCCTTAATAACGGTTTAAAGACTGGAAATTGGCAAGCGAAAGGAGACCTGTGGGGATATATGCAAATAGCTTTGTTTTCCCATATGTCTTGGGTGGGAGGATGGCTGCTTTCTATTTAGCTAATTCTTTATGTGTTAAAGAGATGTGGCGTTAGGGAAAAAAATCTTTATTTATTTATTTTAAGGAAAAGGAAAGACTTTGATAATGATTTGAAAGACGTATTTTGAACATTTAATGTTTATTGCTGTTAATTAATGTGGTAATTGTATAGAAGTGGTAATGTGTGATGTTAATTCCTAGTTTATTTATTTGAAACATGCTAATGCATCCACAAGCAAGTTTGTCATTAGAAAATCTTGTGTAGGCTGTAGCCATGTTGTCAGACACCAGACTCTGCCTACAGCCTGTCTCATGGTGGGGTGTCTCTTACAGAACTTGACTTACTGATATGAAATATCATATGTTTAAAATAAAATTAAGCCAAAATAGTCATTGAACTTAAAGACTGCAGAAGCCGGCAAGATGCTTCATCTCTGTGCTTTGAACTTCAGTTCCTAAGGAGAAGTATTTGGAGTTTCAGTGTCAGGGAGATGACCAATTTTCATTGGCTTTTAAAGCAATCTCAGTGCTTGGTGTACAGTTTGTTCTGCCTTTTGAATATGTTTTTACCAAGACCTTTTTAAAAAAAAGTGACAAACCTTAATTTTACTAAAATTTAAGGGAATCTTCCATGTATCAGTTTAATCTGTCTGGAGACTGCAGGGCCTCATGGAGAAGGATTTATAAATACTCCTTCCAACCACAGTTGCATGTGCATGTCCTCATCAGTCATAATGAGCCTGATCCCATGTGTCAGTCAGGAACTTTAATGCATCTTGTTCTTATCAATCAGAGCAATTTGCATGTGGCCTTCATCAGTCAGGTTTGCAGTTGTGGTCCATAACCCTCCAGTTACCACGTGGAGCATGCAAGCAGTGTTCACATCCCTCTGGCTTTTCCACAGCTTTTCTGTTCAAAATGTTCAGGTCACTGGTTGTGTGTGTGGTTTAGATTTGTTTGCTCTTTTAAAAGCGGCAAACATTCATCACAAAGGAAGTTAATGGCTGTGGTGAGGGTTGAGCTGAAGTCCCGCCCCTAATGTTTCTTCTAAAAATGTCAGTGACAGAAGCCAACCTAAAATCTAGTTTTTCATACCTTTCATGTGAATTTTTTCAAAAAAAGGTGGTGTGCCCCACTTTGTCACCAGTTTTGAAAAGAAACTCTGATTATTGCTTCATAATAGGGGTTGTATTTGTTAGCATTCCTACTAGAGAAGGCACTTCCTCCTCTCTTTGACACCTTGACCCAAAGGGTTCAATTAGGCAAGAGATTATTGAACCAATGGGGATTTTTTTCCCAACCTACTAGCTTCAGGAAGGACCTCACTGTACTCACAGGCAGTTTCGTTCTCCTTGTATTAAGGGTGAGGAAGTTAGATCAGTATTTATTAAGTCTGAAGTGGCTTCTGTGTTCATTTGTGGTTCATCTGACAGCTGTGCACTTTGCAGTTAGTGTTTCTATTTAAGGTACAGGCTTTGTCTCTGTGCTTGCTTCACACGACAATGGGGAAATGGAACCATCCCTATTAGAGGTAATTGGTAAAAAGCCATAACTACTGCCACACTACGCAGTGAGGCTTATGCACCACTTACTTGCTGAGGCTGCAAGTCAGAACCTTCAAAATTATTTGCCTTTCTCCCTTCGTGATCACATGCTGCTTCTGAGACCACTGGAATGCAAGTCGTGAGGACTGGGTTATGATTCTGTCCTTTGCTTGTGAGCTTTCCCTCACGATGTGAAAAGCTGTGGAGTCATTTGGGCAACATTAATCAGGGGGCTAATCAGGAGCTGGCTGTCTTCCTTCCCCTGCAGTCTTCACACTTGGGGACATAGCAGCTGCCTGTACAGTGGCACAGTAGCTAATAGAGCCAGCTTTTTGGGAGAGATCTGTTGTGTCTGTCCTTACATCTGCCAACCTGCTGCTGAGGCTGATTGGTGTCGTAAGGGATAGGAGAGAAATGGGATAAACCCTCACGCGCACAACACGCACGAACGTTTGTGCTGAGCCCATTTCAAGGGGACGTTTTTGTTTGTATTCTTGTCCTCATGCTGACACCAAGTGTCATCGCTTATTGTACCATGTAAGTGTGTGAAATGTGTGTTCAAATGTGTATGCCTATGTGTAAATGAAGGGCAAAGACAGTTTGTGTTTGTATTGATGAATGTCACTTACCTGGAACCTGCAATTAGAAGTTGAGTTCTGAATACAGAGGTAGCATAAATAGAAAAAAATCTGTAGGAATAGGATTTTGGTTTGGTACCATTTAGAGACATGAAAAAATGTGATTTTTCTGCGAAAAAATTACAAATTTCTTGATGTGTTTGTGGGGTTTTTTTTTGTTTTGGGTTTTTTTTTTTTTTTTTTGTTTTGTTTTTTTTTGTTTGTTTTTTTTTTGCAAATCAACGTCTAGCTTTTCAGGCTCCCAAATGAGTCAGTTTTATGAAGCTGGAGGGTAGGATCTAATACGCAACATTCAGGCGTTGTAGGAACATACCTTCATTGAAACTGCATGATTCCTTGTGCTGCTTCCTTTGTGTGCACACAGCACAAATGTGAGCTGTGTATTTGTCTTTGCAAGTGCATGTTAAAAAACCAACACAGAACCCACTAGTAGTGAGTCCTGCCTGTAGCTGTTAGAGCTATAACGGTTTTGAAGTTACAACTTTGTTTCCAGGTAAGCCTATTAACTTTCTTTACCATTTTGCTTTTCACATTTAATTTGTTGTGTTTGGTCTGTCCTGAAGAGTGAGTGATTTTGGCAAGGTCAGGTTATGTAGGTAATGTGACATTGATTCATGAACACCAAGTATGTGGCAAACCCAGAGGAGTTCATGTGTTTGAGTGCTGTGAGCTAACTATCTCTTGGTATTCTCTTCTTGCTTTTCCTGCTCATTGTCTGGTCTATCAAATGGAAAGTGCAAGATTTCCCGCCCCTAATGTTTCTTCTAAAAATGTCAATGACAGAAGCCAACCTAAAATCTAGTTTTACACAGTGTGTACCAGGCACTCTGTTGTCTGGGGCTTCCCAAGGTACAACTGCCTTCACCATACACTGGATGTACCAAGTGTCTTCTCCTGGTTCAGTCAGCACTGTTATTACTGCGTGATACAAACTGGGAAGCACAAGGAAACCCCATGTTACCTTCGTTAGCATTTGTGCTTAGGCTTTGCTGAGAGCTTCTGAGAACTGAGTCTGATAGGTCTGGTGTTGGAAGTTAGCTCCATTAGCTCCATGCATATTATAATTAAAGTCGGACAGGCTGATAAATGTTGGAGATGGTTGGCTGTAAATCCTGATGATAGCCAAGGTAAAATATGTTGTAGCTTACATGATACTGAAGTAAAATTGCTTGAAGGACTTGTCTCAAGGACAAATTCAACTTCTTTTTGAGGATTAACATATCTCCTAAGTTAAATTAAAAGATAAAAATTAAATATGATGTTAAGGTGTTTGAAACTGTGAGAGTGTAGAATATCTTAGTGTGATTTTAATCACACTTTGAAGGACTTCAACCAGAATGTCCATATGTTAAAGAATGAGCACTCGGGAGGCCATGAAGAAACATTGCTTTGCTGCACAGATCTTCCTGCTTGAATGCTCTTGTTTACTGTTAGAAGCTTAAAGTGATGAATAGTAAAGCCCTCCACAATTTTCCTTCTGTCATGTGCAGTGCTTGATATCACTATTAAGGCAAGTGACAAAAGGCATACAGGCCTGAAGAGACGTAAGTGTAATACAGCAGTGAGGCTTTCTATGCTAGTTCCCACTCCCTGAGATATTTTGATAATTGAGGGCTTGTTTCTGATTTCCAGTGTGTATTAAAATGGCAGTAATTGTGTAATCTCAGTCCTATCATTCCATATTAATTTTGAGTTCCCATTGTATTGGTCTCTGTTTCATTGTACCCGGGTGCTTGTATGGCAGACATTTCGACTGGAAGGTAATTCTGCCTTAGGTAATGCTCTTTTTCTCTAATGTCCTTGTATACTGATGATTGAAAGTTTAATATATTTACACCTAGAGGATTCCTGCATGAAAGTCGTTGTTTTCTTTTGAGAGTGGGATATGTATAGATAGCAAGTGTTTAATTAATCTTCCTATTTTCTTCTCACGATTAAAGATTTTTTTTTTTTTTTTACCGAAGATGTCTCTCAGTGAAAGGGGGCAGGAAGGGACGCCTTGCAGGGTTATTATTTTTGTGTCTGTTGATTTTAAGAGTGTATTGGGGTTGGAATTGTTTCATAGCACTGTGGAGGATGGTTTGTTTATTAGAATCTTCTGAACAGCATTATCCCTGGACAGTGGGGGATGCATTGGTGCCTGGGGAGTGAAAGGTGGGATGTCACTGCTGACAGTGCTCTGCTTCACGCTGCAGTACTGGGAAAGGGTTTGGCACTGGGACAGGTTTGGCTTTGGGCTGTGTCAGAAGGCTCCAGAAGGAGTGCTGGGAGACCCAAATGGCGGGGACCAGGTTATGGAAAAACGGCTCTAGATCTTGGTAAGAAATGGTCCCTTTCTCATAGCTCTTCTCTCCGCTGTCACAGGTTGTTATGAGTTCCATGGGTTCAGTGCAGATTGGCAGCACAAATGGATGTGTTCTGCTCTTCTGCTCTCCACATTCACAGTGGTAACCGTGGAAAAGGTTGGGGATTTGTGCAGGACAGGTCTGTACATCCAGTAATATTTCTTGCAGGTTAGGGCTGGTGAGAAAACAGCTACAATGTATTGCAGAATAATTGAGATCTGGGTTATTTCTGTGCTGCAAAATGTCTTGAAAATTGTTAATATTTTTCTTTCACAGAAGGGAGAAATAGTTTATCATAGTAATTGCTGTCCACGAGAAATGCAGGGACACTGGTATCTTCAGACATTAGCAAGGAGATGAAACTCCAGAAATGCTGGTTTTGTTGTGACAGTATAGACCTGCTGCTGATAAGCATTTGGAGCAGTTGAACCTATTTGGTCCATGAAGAAAAGAATTTAATAACTTGATCATGAGTTCAAAATATAAAACTGCTTGTATTTTACTTAATTTTTAATTTATTTGGGAACACTTTAAGCCAGTGTATGCAATAAAGTGTTTCAAAAGATGCAGTTTTCATCTTTAGCGGTAAATATTATTTCTCTTGCATGCTGTCTTTCTGAAAACACTTGGGGAAAAAGGCCAAATAAATTTAATATGCAGATGCCTTTTTTTTTTTTTTGAATGTTGACCTTCCCAGAACAGCAGTAATGATTGGTGGTATTTTGAAGGCAGGCATCTCACTTTATCTCTGGAGCTTTTCTGTATTTTTGAAATGCTAAATTGAAACATAAATGGAAAATGTTTACTTTTATCTCTGGAATTATTTCTACCTAGTTTTCTGTTTGTTAGCAGGCAGGCACTTTGTGTTTCAGTACTGCACAGCTTCAGTCAGCACACTGATCTTTTTATTAAACAGACACTTTGTGCTCACTTTACCAACATTTTGACATCATTTTCCTTCCTTACTTCTTTTTAACCCTTGTATTTTTTGAAAGGCCCTTTCCATATATCAAGCCCTAGGGCCTTATTGTGTTTTGCATGTTCTGTGCTACTAATGAAATGGTGATAATCTTCAACCTTAGAAAAACAACAGTGTTTGGGGACTTGGTTCAGCTAGACTTCTACATCAAGAGCTCATTTATTTTACTCTATTTTTAATGAGAAAATTACTCTTGAAATCACGATACAGAAGTATAACATGAGGTATTTATGAAAGATGGCATTAAACCTAGGCAATCTTCCCCTTCTACACGTTTGTCAATGTATTTTTGCCCAGTTTGGAATATTTGCTACTTTAAAAAACCCCAAAAAAAACCAAACAAAAAAACCCAGAAGAAAATGTATTTTCTTTGTTTGAGTTCAAGTTTTTGTTTCTGGTTTGGACATTCCAGTTTAAATTGTTTGAATCAGTAATTAGTATTGACTGAACAGTAACAAAAAGTGTTGACTACAAAGGATTATATATTTTATACCTTTTGTTTTCCAATTTTTAAAAAGCATTTAAAAATTGCTTTTGTTGAGAAATGCTTCCAGTTTTTCCATACCTTTATAGGACCAGTTCCTTTGATTTTCAGTTATTTTAAATTCTGTTGAAGTTAGGTAGCCACATAGATGTCTTCTAAAAGTGTTTTTGAGGAATTTTTGATTGTTTATGTGAACCTGCATGTATATGTGAATATATTTATAAGTAATGTGATTTGACATGTTTGTTAAACTCTTTCTCATACTTTTATGTTTATCAGAAACTATAAGTCTTTATTAGGAAAAGCTTGGATGGTACCTGATTAACCTATAGTGATTAAGTTTGTTTCATCTGTGGAAACCAGTAATTACTGTGGATAAAAGCAGATTCAAAGCTATTCTGAAGAGCTGGGAGAGATTTATTTATCCTCAATACAGAATCCAGAGTTTTGGACTAAGTTTGTTGACTCATGTGCTTGCCTGTAGCAGAGCACTTTTCTGAGGCTGTTTAACACCTGCCCATCAGTCTTTGCTGTTAACCTGTTGTCGATGAGATCATTCAGCGGTGGATTCCTTGACAGTTCTCAAATTACAGTGTAAAGAGACAAAATGTATTGCCAGAGAATGAAAGATCACCTAATATTTTCTGTCTCTAGGGGGTCGCTTCCAGAGGGCCGGAGTGCTCTGCATTTCCTCTGGAAACCTCCGTGTTTCATGTCTGTAACTGATGTTAGCTCAGCATCAGCTCAGATCAGATTGGCACGGTTATTTTGCACCTGCTGGATTTGAAAACTGTTGCAAACTGTCTCCACTTAACGCTGTGAAAGTGATCAAGTATTGGTATATTAAAGTACAGTGATGCCTCATCCCTTTAATGTGATCACCTCAGTGTTAAACACAAACAAAACCCCCAAACATGGTAAGCAAAAATTAGTAGAGTAAGAATGTGTTGAAAGGGCGTCCCAAAGAGCTGCCTGTGGATGTTGCCTGCACTATGAGATGAATTTATTATTGCCATATCAATAGGGCTGTGTCCTTTCAAGAGCGTAATTCCTTAAAACTGTTTGGAACTGCGTTCTCTGCTAAATTACTGGTTAGCAGAGGGAAGCCTTTGATAAAAAGTGAAAATATATAACACAAATGAGAGAACTCGGTCTGTAGAATATAATATTAGAAGAATACTTGTAAATGGGTTGGTTTTTGGCTCTACTGCCTCTTGTGTTGTCTTCTACAACTTGCCTATTTTACCTATCTACTTCTGAGCATTGACATTCACAGTCAAAACTAGTCTGCAAGTACTGTAAAAAATGAGTCAAATCAGAGTTGAGATTTCTAGCAATAATGCAGTATAAATACTTTTAATAATTCTGTGGAGCCTCTGTGTGTGTTGTGATTTCTGCACTGAGGCAGAGAGGTGCTTTATGAGTCACACTGTCTGAGAGAAGCCTTGGGAAATCCCAAGATCCTACTCTGTGTGTGTATAAATATATTTATTTTCAAATAAGACTCTGGACCTGAATACCGAGGTGCAATGCTGAAGTGTTATTTTTTTTTGGAGTGATATGACAGCAAAAGCATCCTTTCATTTCATGCCTACACATCAGTAGATTTTGAGAGAAGATACAGAGTTGCAGAATGGTTTGGGTTGGAAGGGACCTCAAAGAACATCTGGTTCCAACCCGCCTGCAGTGGGCAGGGACACCTTCTACTCAGAACAATGCCTGGGGTGGGGGGAATCCACAGCTTCTCTGGGCAATTTGTTCCAGAGCCTCACATCCTCACAGTAAAGAATTATTTCCTAGTATCTTATCTAAACCTGCTCTCGGTGTGAAGCCATTCACCCTTGTCTTGTCACTATGTGCTCTTGTAAATACTCTACATGAAGAAGAACTTAGGAAACTAATGGCAATCATTTTTTCTGAAGAATATTTTCACTGATTTTCTTCTAGGAAAGGAGTGGTTTCTTACGTACAATCTGAGGGAATTTGACATCGCTGAAACACCTTGGCCTTCCAGACCAGAGTCCAGAGTGAGGGGTAGAGAGGGGGAAAGCTCCTCTAATAAGGATTAAGCTATAGCGAAAGAAAACATAAAAATAAGTTTGTCCCTCTTTTCCACTTGGAGTACAGAAGAAAATGGAGTAAGCTTAGGATTTTATGCAAAGTTAGTTTTTGGACAACCTATACTCAAAAATTATTTCTTTGGAAAAAGTGCGTTCTAACATGGTAATTACTAGTCGTTTGCTGAGACTGATTATACTGTAAAGGAGCAGTTTAAAGGCCCAAGTAGAAATAAATGACTCAGAACGAAAAAGTTGTCATCCACCCATGCAATCACCAGAAATAGAGAAAACTTTTACACAATAACAGGTACAATTGTGGGTTAAGGAGCCGGAAGCCAAGGAGCTGTCAGCCTGGAAGGCAGCAGGAGGAGAGCCTGCTGTGAGGAGCTACTCCTGACAAATCCTTCTCTGCCTCTGTTTGCAGAAATGAGGCAGTATTAAAATCAGTTAATGCTCAGGTGATTTTAATTATTATGTATGTATGTATTTTGAGACCCACTTGTTTGATTTGATAAGTTAGTTGTAATGCCTTTTTTTGAATGGCTGGGAAAGGCTCTATGTTTCTAAAAATGACCTTTGGAGTAGGATTTTTTGTACCACGGCTTTTGAAGGCACATCCAGTTTTTTATGTGATTAGCTCAGATACTAAGAACAACAAAAGCCTTATGAGGTCTCAGTGTCCTGCTTCTTTAGCATGGTTTTCTCCAGCTGGTCTGTCTTGGTTACAGCATAATTGGTAATTGAGTTTATCTCTTGAAAGCTCGTTCTCATATGACTGAAAGCTACAGCCACACCTTTAACTGCAGTGCAGGCAAACTAAGTATGATCACTACAGATCCAGCTGCTATCTCACAGCATTCCTGTAAGAGCAAATTAGACCTGCCAGGTTTGTTCTCACCACTTTCCAGCTCCCAAAATTTCTCTCTGTCACTTGCTTTGCTTGTGTGAGAAAGAAGCTTCCCAACACACTGACTCACTTTAGGAGTTCCAACCAACCCTCAGAGAATGCTTGAAATGTTAGAGAGAGAAGTTGGTCCCATGCATGGCTTGAATATTTATTTATTTGTGAAAGCAAAGTTCAAGGCACAGAAGTTTCTCATGCTAAGAGATACTTCTCAGGATATAACTTGAAATATCAAAGCTGCTGAATGAGATGGTCTCTAATGGAGAAGTTTGGGCAGAAACAGTTAAGCAGTTCCATGACTATCTCCTCAATGAATGAACTTCAGCTCTTCATGATTTCTAAGTTGAGAGGAGCCTCAAAGGTTTCAGTGGGAAATATTATTCCTGACATTAATGTGTGAGTTTTTCTAAATGCTTGATAGTTGAATTTTATTTCAGTTGACGTTATTAAGTTGAGTAAAATAAGACATTTATTTCAATTTTCAGGCCCCCCACCCCGCCCCTTCGTTCAGAACTAGAATTTAAATTGGTGTGTTCATGTGATTTAATCCCACAGTAGGTGAGGGAAGCAGCTCTTTGCCTAAGTCATTTCAAGGAATGATAGAAAAAAACCCAAAACATACATTGACATGTGCATACAATTCTTAAAAGTTGGTTTGAGGTTGAGTATGGCAGTTTTGAGTAGCTGTCAGCTAAGACAAGTGATACAACTAATTAACTTCTGCTTTCATAGATGAAATTGATTCCCAACAGCAGCGAAAGTGTCAGGATAGAATGGAATTATTTTCTCTTTTTCATGGTTCTCATTGCTCATTTTTTAAATTTTAGTTCCTGAACTTGGCAGGTTGAGGAGAATGGCTTATGTTGCAGGGAGCTTCAGGCATTATCAAAACAGTAAAGAACATCAAGATCCTGTCACTGGAGTCAGTAAGGAAGAAATGTCATGCACTTGCTGTGTCTACAGGAGTTAGATATGCTTCAGTACTGGAACAGTGCAGACTTGGAACCTCTGCTCTTGACTGTGCGGGTTGTGTGCATTAATAGTCACTTAAAAATACTTTCACAGACAAAGAAGGGGAGGGAGTCAAAGAATCAAATGTTGGAGGAAAATTGTTTGTGATCCAAGGATGGTGCTCCACCGGTGTGGAAATGAATGCTCAGGAAAGAACAGTGGTACTTTTTTTTTTAATTGATTAAGCTTTTCTCTCTCCATTGAGCTGGAGGAAGAGGTACTGCCTGTCCTTTTGGTCTCTATAAGAAACTAGAAGAACAGGAGAAGGACAACAATATGCCTTGCTTAGCAGCCTAAGTTTGAGATGTGTCTGTGCTTTGGTTCTTTGTTTCATCTTGCTTGTCCATTCAGTTTCCATCTGGGTGCTCCCTCATGTTGTTTGAGTGTGCAGAAGCATGAATTGTTCTTTGTGGAAGCAGAAGAGCACAGGAGCGCTTCTTATCAGAAGAAAGAAAAGATGATGATCCTGGGCCAATCTTTGTCACAATGGTTTGAAGAATGTAGGAAGTCTGGATCAGTCTGTTTGGTTCTTTGTTTTGTTTTTGTTTGTTTGCACAAGGCTGGAATGAGAGCCGCTTTTAATGTAGCAGATGTCTGGCTGGTGAAGACTTGCAAGTAGAAGTCCAGTAATGTCTTCTGGTTTTACTTTTCTGAAGAACTGTGAATAAAATATATGTTTGGCCATGGCCTCTTAAGCAAAACCTTGTAATGCCACAAGCCCAGTGTACGTTCAGTTGTGAAGGTTGCAAAGTCTGAATTTCTACATCAGCTATGTTCTGTGTTTCCATATTAACTGTCACGTTAACAAAAAAGATTATTGGCTACATTTATTGGACACTTAAATCTGCAGACATTTAGATCTGTATTTTCAACTTCAAAGGTTAGGTGTCAGGTTTAACAGTTGGGATAACTCGGACAGAATGCTAATCAGCAGCTCTAGAAGCTCTCTGAAGGGTTTCTTACAGTTCACTGGAGGAGTAGTGGAACTTAGGATGTCATATTTCCCTCTGTGTTCTTTTCTCATGCAATTCTCCCTCCTCTTTGTTTTCCAGAACGTGTTTAGACATAGCTTGCCCTCACTGCCTGTTTTGGTTCATATGCCATGTGAATCTGTGGGATACCTAAATATCCATCAAAAATGTTGTTTAACTTGTCCATTGTGTTCATATAGTGGGAGCACCTTTCTGTATTCAGGCAGCTGGAGCTGCTTCACGGGTGAATATGGAAATGTAACTTTTGTGTGGATGTTGCTGACCTGCAGTCTCCCTAGCTACAGAGTGCTTTTCTTAAAAAAAAAAAAAAGAAAAATCTTTCTGATCAGTCCTTTGATAATCCCTATCATTCTTTCTATGGAAGACTGTTCTTATTATCCATTAAAAATATAGGATGCACAACGAGAGCAATTCTGATTTTAATTATTGATTACCTCTGGAGCCATTGGCAATGTAATCAAAACACAATAAGAGGGTCAGACTGTGGAGAAACTAGATGAAGTAACTTTCAGTGCATTGCATGAAAAAATAAGGAATGTTAACTTTGATACATACACTAAAAGCTATGGAGACTCCTTAATATGGCTAGGATGGACACACACCCCCCACCACCCTCAAAGGCCTGGATATTTCATTGTCTTCGGCAAAACTCTCTGGGACTGTTAAGCAGTTTAAGAAGAAGCTGCAAAGATTCCATTTTGTGTTAATGTGTTTCTTAAGTGACTGGTGGTTATCACAGATAGTCCTTGAAGTGTCCTTGGGAAGACTAGCATTGACTTCCCACTGAATGGATAATTATCCTACAGTAGCACATATGCATTCATGTAGAGTGGGTGGGCTTGTAGGTGCCTGTGAGGAAGAGCTAATGTAATAGCTTCAGGCTTTGTAACTGAATGCAAGAGAGTTCAAATGTGCTGAGGACCATTAATATGTGTCGAACTTCTCTGCTACCTCTCTGGGTAATGAGGTGTAAATTAAGATAGATCTGAACAGTCAGTTGCTAAGCCATCTTCGTTTACTGATGACGTTGTTTCAACTGTTGCTTGATTTCTTTTCTCTTTTGTTTGCTTAGTTTGGTTTGTTTTGTATGATGGAGATTGTAAACTTCTAAGAGTGACTTCTTTCTTTATGCATGTGTTCTTCCTTACTTTAATTGTTGGCGTCATTTGGAAGTGGTTGGGTCTGTTCTTTATTTGTAGGGACATGCCTTAGATATCAAGGGGTTTTTAGGAGCTGTCACTGACAGAAAGACTGACAAGAAACTGTGCAGGTGGAAGATCAAATCCCAGTTAGACTGCTGTAAAATGGAAATGTCTTGCACAGATAGACTCACGTGCTGACTTCCCATTGCTATCGCGCCTCTGCCCATAAGGAGACAGGCGCAGTATTTTGATCCAAGTGCACTGAGAGGAAGGGGCAGGCTGAGTGAAGCAGGACAGAACGTATAGAGCAGCTGTCTCAATTAATTCCAAAGATGGTGGGGATTTTATTTAGTGGCTTCCTTCATACTATTCTGCAAACTGATAGAAATGTTCTTGTGTTGTGACTTCTGGAGCAAAGCAAGTTTTTTTACACTGTTTTGCTTTTCAGGAGTGCTAGAGCAGATACTCAGAGGCTTTACAATATTCTGGTGCTTTTAATTCCAGTTGGGAATACAGTGGAATGGGGTTTGCCATCTCTGACCCTTCTCCTGCAGGTGCTAGTTTAGGAGAAGAAACAGTGCTAGAACTTGTGGGCAAAGAAAACCTCCACTGATTTGGCATATAAAGAATCCCATGCAGAAAGCAAGAAGAGATTTTTCTGGACAGCCGTGACAGGTGCCTGCATTGTGCTTTGTTTTCTCCCACAACTTACTAATCTTCTCTTCTAAGCACAGCTCCAGCAAGAGTCAGGTCTGTTCTCTCCTGGTGAGAGGATATTCAGGAAGCTAACAAACTGATTCTGCTCTGCCACTGTCAGGAAGCACAACTCCTACTGACTTAATTTAAAAACAAACCACAAAACCAGAACACCAGGACAGCAAAAAATGGTTGGTATCTCACAGTGCTCCTTTCCTTGTCTCTTAAGACCCCATGGCAATGTTCCACTGTTTTTCTTCTGAAGAAAGTGACTTCATTTCAGTTTTTGTTGTTACTTTCCTTTAGAAACAAAAGGGAGACAAGCAGTAAATAGCCCATTGCTGGTGACAACCTGATCTCCTCATGTTCTGCCTTAAATGTGTGTAAATGATGTCATACTGATGAACTCAGCATCTTGGTCTCTTCAGCGTTCAGGAGTTTCTGTCACAAGGGGTTAGATAAAATTTCTTACTATTTATAATAGCTTTAAAGGGCTTAATTTTTATTTTAAATTTTTTAACTTCACCTCTGCTAGTTTGTAGCCCATATACAAAGCAGGTATCTTCCATTGATGGACAGAGATAAAGCAATATGTGCATATTTTCAAAGCTTGTTTAAGGTATTCTTAATCTAGAGCTAAAAATTAGTAGTTTAGTAACTCTTGGACTTCAAGAGAGAATAGAACTACTGTCTTCCAAACCCCATAAAGCACTCTGAAAGAAAGTCTGTAGCCATGTAAAATTTGAAAACAAATGAAAAAATATGTTTTCCTTTGCTATGGTTTAAATATAAAGACCAAATTGAAGGAGTGCTATTGGAAGACAAATTAAGCAGCATAGTAGAGGTGTTGTGCAAAGAAAGAAAGATCTTGTCAATAAAAGACTGTGCAGTGAATAAGTCTTTGCTTCCTTTTTGCTGCGTACCTTGGGAAGTCCTAAATGAGCATGATAGAGAAGTTTGCAAATATATGCTAAGATCAGCTTTCATGGGAATGGGATTAACCTTTAAGAATCCTTTATATCTAAGTGCTTTAAAAAAAAAAGTTTTAGTTTTATCATAAAATGAAGTAGTGCTTCAATCTTACCAGAATACAACCTATCTATTTCTTCTGTGTTTGGGATGTTTACCTTGGAAATGCACTTTGAATTTAGTGTGCTGTTTCAGAGGTTAAAGCATCATACTTTTTTTTAGGGACATGAGTGGTGAACATCTATTGTCCCTGAGATTAAGATGATGGAAAAGAGTAAATAATTCTCTTTCTTTGATAAGATTTACCCTAGGGTCTTGGTGTCTAAACCACTTATTATGCCAGTTTTCTCTTTCTGCTTTTTGCACTGCAATTTAATTGCTTGTATTTTACATTTTTTGCGAACTTATATGATGGGGTTGATGGAGAAGACAGACTCTGATTGCATACAAAGGCAGTTTATGGACTAATTATTTCTAGAGTTTTTTTCAAGCCAAGAGTTAATCTAACTATTGTCCAAAATTGAGGAAATGGTGGCCCAAATGATCAGAAAACAGAAGCAAATAACTAGAGCAGGAAGGCATATCCAGGGGTGTCAATGTCTGGTTTAAAAAATCATTTGACAATCACAACTTCAGACCCAAAAGATGGTAGTTTACATTCTGTCTTGCAAGATATATTGCCACAAATAGAAAAGCAGGCTTGAGTGTCATTGGCATAACTGTGATACAATTACAGTGATGAATTACAGGCATGCAAAATAACTGAGAAATGCCAAGGAGTTTTAGTTATCTTTTTTTAATGCCTGTAATTTTTTTTCAGCCCCAGTGATTACTAACATAAGATTACAATCTAATATAATTTGGAGGATATTGCATATGTTTGCAAAATGTGTTAACATTGAAACCATTGTTTATTGAAGTTAGGAACTAGTTCTTGAACTTGAAATGCTTTTTTATTGTGTGTTAGCACCAGCCTGTCTCATATTTTAACATTAGGATTCCTTGAAAATCAGAAGCAGAGTGCTTTTTTTTTTACACAGAAACGGAGAACAGGTGAAACCCACCCTGTTACTTTCTACTTCTGATATAATTAGAGTTTGCATCAATTCCTTTGGGGTCGGGATGGCTGCAGTCTGGAGCTGCTAAAGTGATCTGGAGTATTTGTTCCAGGCAGGTATCAGCCCCTGAGTCACGGAGCTTTCCATAGCAGCAGGGTCTATTGGTCCATAGATATTGAGGGAACTGTAAATCATTTGTTGTAATCCCATGTGTTGATTATTTGAGTAGGGTGGATAATACCACGGGCAGGAAACAGAAATACCTATCCTGGCAAACCTGCGTTCTCCGTTCATACCTGCACCCAGGAGTGAGCACGGGATGCTGCTGCCACTCATTCACCTCCACAGGCAGAGCTGTCACTAAGACTACCTCCTTCACCCTTTTCAACATTTTCTTTCTCTTTCATAACTGGTTAGAAAGGACACTTTACCACAAACCTTGAAGGGTGGTGTGTACAAGTGAATATAACATGCTCTCATGGGTGGATTTGCAAACACAGCACTGAAAATATTTGTGGGACTTATCCCCCTCTCCTCCTCCACTGTGATTAACCACAATTTAAGAAAAATACTGCATGTCAGGCATATTTTTCTCTTTGATTAGAAAAGAAATTAGAATGAATGCTTTGTAGTACTGTGTTGATAAAAGTCACCAGGTTAAAAATATTTTGCTGGAAGTAAAAGTAATTTAATAAAGCAATAGTTTGGGTTTTATTCTTGGATCCTCTGTTGGCCTGTTGTTAACTTTTCTCTGTCTTGTCATGCATTTCTCTGCCTGAAAACTGGGACTTTATTGTTCTGTCAGGTGTTCTGGGGTCTGTTGAGTAGGAGCTTTATGTCAGTGTTTGGGAAATAAAAATATTTTGTAATCAGTTAATTTGCATTTCATGTTTGAGGTCTCTGTTGCTTTAGTGTTACTTATTTTAAAAGAAAATGAATATCCAAATTGAAAACAGATCAAATACTTCAGTATCCAGCTCCTGCCTTTTTTTGACTGGCTTCCTCATGTGAAAGAATTTCTGGTTTTCAGTGTGGGTGTTTTGCTTAAGTGTAGAAACAATAGCTTGCTTTTTTTTAAAATTTAATTTGCTTGAATGCACACGATTTAGTTACCTGGGCTTTAGTGACAGTAGCAGTTTTGAATCCAGATCATTTGCCACCTGTATTGAGATTGACTACAACAAAGTCTGTTGCTCCAGCAAGACTGAATTCTGATCCAGATTGCACAATTTCTTCATGAATATAGCACTGCAGATGAATCACTTATAAATTAAACAAAAGCAAAAAGAAAAGTAGACAAACAAAATCAACCTTTCCTCCAAATCTCCCCAAATATTACTCTCAAACTAATATTTTTATCGTTGCCAGGAAAGAGGTTGAGTAAATATAATCAGTATTTCTTCACACTAAACTGCCATCATCAGATGGTGTAGATAAAGTAGAAGTTCATTTTCTAAGGCTTTGTACTTCTCTCAGATGTTTATAACTTCCTCAGATAAGATTGCAGAGAGCATATTATTCATAATGATAATATGATGAAACTGTATCAGTTTGAACAAAGTGTGGCTTTTTTCTACATAAACATGAAAATATTTCTGAAGTGCTTCAGTAACCCTCTACCCCCTCATTAAATTAAAGGCGGATAAATCTGTTATGTGTGCTTAAGATATAAATACGCTCTTATGCGTGCAGATGTATCGAGCAAAGGATGTGTCCTTGTGGGTTCCATTTTTCAATAAACTGGAATGACAGCATCAAGCCTTGCTCAGCTCAGCAGAGAAAGTGTGAAGCTGGAAATTAGAGAAGATTTTCAGCATACCAAAATTTCACTGTCTTCCATTGTGCCCTTAGAGCTGTTGCGTGGATTAAGTGTATCACGTTAGCTTTTCATATTTTCAGCTTGCTCTTGCAATTTGTGAAGGGCACTCAACGTTTTGCTGACTGCATGTGATGTCTTTAGTATCTGCTATGTGTATTGGATGGACTTTGAAATATTATGCTGTTTATTTCTGGGGCCATGAGTGGGTTTTGAAGACTCTTAGAAAGACCGTATTCCCAGGGTTTTCTCTGTCTTTTTTTACTGTGAAACAGCAGCACAGCTCCTTCAAGGACTGAGACTAAAATCTTAGGGTGAAGTTAACATCTTACTAGTAGTACTTGTTGTATTTTTAATCATTTTGTCAGCATTCATTTTTTATGAGTCTACTCTGCTCCATTTCACACAATTCCTTTGTGCATGTTTGCTTAACCTTTTTTTTCTGTCTTCAAGTAAATTAGTTTTCTCTGGCAATATGAGAGGAATAATAGGTACT
Source organism: Ifrita kowaldi (assembly GCA_013398055.1). NCBI lineage: Eukaryota > Metazoa > Chordata > Aves > Passeriformes > Cinclosomatidae > Ifrita > Ifrita kowaldi. The sequence continues at coordinate 757,646 of VZRS01009720.1, forward strand.
GATAGATTGAAAGGAGTATCTTAGCAGTGAAAAGAGGAGACAAAAGAATAGGATGCTCAGGTGTCTGAACACTGCAAGGAGGGACTTTAAAGGCAACGTGTTGGCATCGAATTCCCCATCAGATTTGTAGGTTTGATGATACAAATTAAATTCATAACTTTTTCCAGTTCTGTCAGTGCAGCAGAGAGTTGACCTACCCCAAACAGAATGCAAAGTACCCTAGGTTTGAGGCTTTTACCTCAAAGTGAGTATTTGCAGTGAAATCTGGCATAGGGATTTTTTTGGCATGCTCAGATGTGAACTGATCTGGTGAGCTTTTCACCAAATGTGTTTCAGCTCCTGGTTTTTACTCATGTGGTGCTGCTGCAATGATACAACCTTATTCAGAGCACTCACTTGCACAGTGTGTTCAAATATGAGGCCTTCAATAAAGTGGGGATGGCATTATTACTTATTACTGTGAGGAACACAAGAAGGTAGTTAGGAAATCTTACATGTTCTTTTTATCATCTCTGCTTTCTCTGGCAGTCTTCTCCCACTAACCCTTACAGCAGTCTGGCTTCTTACCTTCCAGCACTGGTATTTGGAACTGGGGGCTGTCAGAGACTTTGGGCAGCTATTGAGACCTGGGAGGTGGCAGAAGTTGGCTGGATACAGCCTGCCTGGAGAGTCACTCATATTCCAAGTGCTCAGTTTCTAAATTCCAATTCTAGCTGGTGGCACAGTTCTGGAAAACATCAAGCTGCTTTCTCAGCAATTCTCACCTTCGGGTTGGGACTGAGAAAAGGTCTCTGGTACAGAACAGTGTTGTGAGAATACAGGTGGGGCTTCTGCAAGGAGCTTTGAATCTGCTGCTGAGGCAGATTCTAAATGTGTTTCATGTCATTTCAAATGTATTATTTATTGAGCTGATGTTTTTCCTGTATGCTGCTCTTGCCATTATGGTGAATTCTTCAGAAAATTATTGTATTTCAATTTGGTGCTACTTGCTTCACCATCATTTGTGCTGTACTAACAATAATGACTTGGAGAGGAAATGCATTTTTACGGGGGTTTTGCTTTATTGAACATGCTTTCCTAGACTCTAGGTAATATTTTCCTTAAATGTTTTGCTAAGCCTTTCAACAACTTAAGTAATACATTTAAAGAACTTCTATCACACTGTGACCATGATATTTAACAAAGTCCTTTTTGTGAATAAGGAGATTCGAACATTAAAATGTTGTTTCATTGCTTAGTGCCTAATTTTCAACATGCCAATATTGGGCTGAGGAGCTTCAAACACAAGTAGCAGTGGTAACATGTGGAATAACAACACCCTTGGCTGTCTTGGGAGTTGTGTGTGTTGAAATGAACTCAAATGATGCAGTTGTCCCTCTAAAATATAGGAATATTATTGTATGCCAACTGCTGTATCCTGATGTTTTGACCTTTGTCTTACGTTTGAGTAACAGGCTGCAGCACATCTAACTGAATGTGCAATTCTTTAAATCTCAGTTGCAGGTTGTGTTTGTGTATTCCTGCCAGTGCATCTTTCTTCCGGCTTTGTTTTGTTGCTTTACTTTGTTAGACAAAACATCACACATGGAAACTCAGTGTAAAAAAAGGTAGAAAAATTAACATTATGACTCACACAGTGGCTGTAGTGTAACTTCACAAGTGATATGCATTCAAGCATAAATTTAAACTCACATTAACTGTGAAACATGAAATGTTCTGAGGCAACTTCCAGTGCTAGCAATAGCTACTTTATTGCTATTTTGTGTGCTTGAAGTCTCTGCCACTGGGTTATGTCTTTTTATATTAAGTATAAATTTTCTGTCATGAAAACTGTAATCGTGTGTGCAATGGATTCTCTGGCAAAATAACTGCATAATTGCAAACTTGGATGGGAAAAAATCCACTGTCATAAAAACACCTGCTAATTTTGAAAATATAAAGGCCTAAATCTGTCTTCTGAGAACTTGTGTTTGTTCAGAGTTGTTTGTCCTCTCTATAGAAAAATATCCTTGAACTTTAGGAAGTGATTAATAGTAAATAGGAAATACTTGGAAAACTTTAAAACCTTCCAGGCACTATTTAATAAACTGTGGAGTATCTTCTTTGAAAGGTGCAGGATGCCACAGAAAGCTGCATTTTTAGATTTGATGGTGGGTTGTTTTTTTTTTTTTTTAGGTAAAACAATAGAGCTAGGAGTATTTTTTTGAGGTCGTGGGAGGAAAATACTATTGGAAAGTACATATATATATATGAAAACAAGAATTTGGCACTTAAAATTCCTTGTATGGTGGCACATTTGTTTTGAAGCTTGAAAGCAGCGAGAATTTATCTTACCCTTTTTGAAATATATTACAACATCCTTTCAGTTTTGCCCATCCTGTTCTGTAACCTCTTCTCACTTCCTTCCTTACCTGAGCCTTTTATGAATTCATGTATTTTAAGGCCAGAGAGGATTATCTGATTTGATCTGTCTTGAATATCACTTAGGTAGCAGACTGATTGAGTTGTAGCAGAGTGCTTGGAGAGTTACTCACCTTAAACAAAGGGTTTCAAATGAAGGAGAAGCTGCCGTTTGCCTCAGGGAGATGGTTCTCATGGTGTCACCAGTCTGATTCTCGCTTCCTTTTTCTGTCCTGCCTTTTAAGGCTTTCCACTTGGTCCTCTCTTGAAAAGAAAAAAGGCAACCAAACCAAACCCATGATGTCTTCTTTCGCACCTATTTAATTCCTTCTTTCTGCCTTTTTCTGTTAACCCCTCTACAGATCTCTCATCTTTACTTGAATACATCTTTTATCTTCCTTGTTCCAATAAAGAAGAGGAATTGATAGATTTCAGACCTTTCCTTTCTGCTATGCTCTTGTTCTTTGATGTTTGGGTCCATGTGTTGGCCAAGGCAGAACAGCTGCATTCCTTTTAAAGTTTCCTGGAAGGCATTGTTAAAAATGATGTTTTCATTGAATTGTTTCTGGGTTCATCTGTTTTCATCTGATTCTGGGAGCATGGCCCAAGGAGAAACAGGATACTGTGTTGCAGGATCTTGTAGCTGTAATGAAATGAAAGGGATATTGGCAGAAACATTGTCATAAAACTCATCACAATGTGATAGGCTTCAAAACCAGTTTGGAAATCTTTTACAGGGGCCACTAATTGTGGTTCTTTTACTGCATGTTAAAGCAAATGAATCACGCAAAGGTCGCAAAAGAACATTTTTGGTTCTTAAGCTTATTTCCAACATTATTGCTGTAAATCCACGGAGTTGTCTTCACCCTGATCTTCAGAATTAGTATGCTATCACGAATCATTCTGTTCTGGTGGTTGTCTTGTGTTCCTTTCCTGGCCCTTTTACAATGATATAAATTCTCCTATGAAACTAAGCAAATGTCCTTTCCTGGGTTGCACAAACTGTATGTGAAGTGATCTTGTTCACAAAGATTTATTAGCAGGGTCTCTAGTGATGTCCTACCTTCATTGTAGTGAAGAAAATGACTTCTGAGCAAAAATAAGAACAAAAGCAATGTGTCAGGAAGGGGTGTGGGATGGCTGAATTACTGTTTGCAAGCAAACTTCCAATAAAGGTGCACGAGGAGAACACCAAGAGTAGAATGTATCAAATATACAACTTGATTATGTAAACAGTGAGTTAGTGTAGGACCTATCATGGAGAAAAAAAAAATGGTGAGATATTTCTCCTGTCCTGTCTTATATGTTCTTTAACATTTTTATTTCTCTTTCTGTTACCGGTTTGGTTTGCTTTGTTTTGTTGTCCTGATTTCACTTTTCCACTTTGCTGCATCAGGTCAGGTACAGCAGCTGCTCAGGAATTGCAGCACAAGTGATAGTTGTGTACACAAGTGCTGTAGTGTAGGACTTGCTCCAGCACATCTGCAGCTGGCTTCTTATAGAAATTGCTTCTTTCTTTCAATATTGCTGTTTCCACTGCTATTCACCCTTCCTGGTCTTCCACACTGTGTGGAAGACTGGTCATCAAGAGGTCTGGTGCTTGCATGTGTGTGATCTTTTCAGAAAATGCTGCTGCATTGCTGCTTGAGAACAAAAGTGCAATCTGGGATAGGGGAAACTGCTTTTTCACTAAACACATTTTTTTCCAAGGTGTCCTGGTCTAGACAGACCTGTAAAATGCACACTGCAATGCCACAGTAGACTCTCATCCCAGCTGACTGCTGCATTAGATCTGCTGTGGTAGAGTTTTGCCGTGGAAGCATTTCACTTTGTAGCAGTAATGCTCCTAGTATTTGGCAAATGGTATTTTATGTCCTAGGACAGCCTTCAAATTATTTGGTTTCAACTTTGAAAGTCTTCCTAGCTTGCTAAGAGCACTACAGGTAGAGAAATGATGCTGTTTCTGTCTGCATGCTGGAAAATGTGAGCAGAGTTGAAAATGTGTGGGATAAATTGTGAGCACCTCTGTGAAATATGATCATCATGTAGATGCCTGATAACTGTCAGTGCTGATCTCCTGGGCTGCTGATGTACTGATCTAGCTGAGATCAAGGTAAGTGTTGTACTTGTGAGTTATGTTTGCTGTGCACTGAACAGCACAGAATGAAGGAACTGTGTTTTTTGAAAGGATAAATGGCTATTACTTTTTTTCTAAGTATCTTATCACTTATACCTGCACACAGTAAAGCATGAGTCAAGAATAGTTTGGCTGGATATTAAGCATTCCCCTGCCATGTCCATGTACTGCTTTTTCAGAAAGTGTTTGTTTGCTTCAATTTTTAAAAAGAGTGAATAGGGGATTAGATTATGGTTTGTCACCTGTACCTTTGAACTTGAATATGCAGTTATGAGGACTTTCTTGATGCTTTCTTAATTAATTATTTCAGAGTAATTTCATAGTGATTTCATAACTCAGGGCAGTAGAAAAACTAAACAAACATTTGTTTAGAAGTAAATACAAAAGAAACACTAAATTATTCTTGGGGGGGAAGGGGAGAGTTTTTTCTTCTCTTCCTCCTGTTTGAGAATCATGTGACTTGTCAGGTGACACAGTGAACACTCTAAAAACCCTCTGATACTTTTTGTTAAGAGTTAGAATCTGTCAAATACTAGTATATCCACTATGAAATGTTTCTTTAAAACCTACTGTAATAAGTAATGAATAGAAAGTGTAGATTTGTTTTGCTGCTGAGCCTGATGGAAAGAGGTAGCTCTCTGAATTTTTCTCACTGTAATTTTTCTCCCTGTAAGTCCAGTATCTCTTTTAATACATGGTTGCATATAATCAAAGTATCAAAGAAATGAATGAAAACTGGCTTTGACAGTGTGTTGATTCAGCACAAAACTTCTTTGAAGTAACGCTGGAGGCATCACTGCCTGAAGATTACTGGAAGGAAATTGGAGCCTGAGGTTGCCTGGTCAAGTGCAGAAACTGAGGTGATCCTGGTGCTGAGCATCCTTGCCCAGCCTATTGTGCTAATTGTGTTAGTCCCTTTATGCAATCTGCTAGTGACCAGAGTCACAGAAAAGAAGGCAGCTGCACCTTCCCGAGAATAGCATCACTATTTCTGGCCTGGCCAGCTGAAGCCCAGGGCACAGATTTAACTGGTGATTGGCCCTGAGCCCAGAGCTTACACAATGTGTTACAATCGCCAATCTCCTCCGGAAGTCTTCTCTGATCTTCCTGTTTTCTTAGTTTAAAGCAATACACAGTCTCATTCTCCTGTCTGTCTGTGTTTTTCACTTTTTCTTGGCCATTTCAAGATCAAGCAGGTAGAGTTATGGATCTCTGAAGTCCGTCCAAACTGCAAGAAGACAGTAGTTAGAATCATATGGTGTGTTTTATCCCAAGAAACATGACATTACTTACATATGCACTGGGTCAACAAAATACTCCAGATTTTCTTCTGGTAATAGTAAATATATTACAAAGGAATTAGGTAAAGAAAGAAGCTTGGACAGCAAACCATAAATCAACTTATTTAAAATTAGGTGAAAATAAAAAAAAATAAGTGAAGGTGTAATTGTGAGGAAGTAAAGGGGGTAAGTCTCAAGTGCTGCTGAACTGAACAGCTCAAGTACTTCAACAAGGAGGAAGTATGAGAGTTCTTTAAAGCAACAACACACACACACACACTTTAACCTGGATGAATAATCACTTTAGAAGTTCCTCTGGTGGAGGGGCGAGGAGGAGAGAGAAATAGTAATCCATAGAAGGACAGACTTTATAAGTCTACCTTGAAAAGAGAGTAAGAATTTAGAGGAGGGGGAGTGTATTTTGGGGGTTATTTTTTAAAGGGTTTTACATACCTTTTTATCCATACAAGAAGAAGAAAATTATATGAAAACAGATCACATTTCCGAAGGCAAAGTGTGCTAAACTAATGTGGGGTCTTTCCTTGGTAAGCCCACTAATTGCTTAGGTACAGGAAATGCAGTGGTTTTTATACGTCTGTGTTTTGGCAAAGTTTTCTGTGCAATGTCATGTGGAAAATTGTTGGTTTCAAAGGGGGCTGATACAGGAATGGCAGCAGTGGCTCAAGAAGAAGGGGGTAACTTGCTGTGCTGAAAGTGGTATGGATAGGTCAGAGAGCTGAGGGTTCTTTCTGGAACCAGTCTTTACTGACTTTGTCATGAAGGGTAGCTTAGTGTGCTTCTGTAAAGCAGAATGATGTGGGTTAGTGGGTATCTGAACAGGCCCTCACGTTGTGCAGTACCCATTCCTGCCTCAAAAACCCAGCTGAGGCACCTGCCCAGCCTCTGCAACAGGCAGCTGGCCTCCTTCTGGGGGCTCCTGAGCTTTGTCCTGCTCTGAGTCACTTGTAATTTATTGTGACCTTTGCCACTGCTCTCTACAGAAGAGACGAACGGGAACCAGGATGGAAAATATGGAACTGACATATTTCTAACAAAAGTGCCTGGGAAGATCCTGATGAACTTTTTCCATCACCTGTTTTGTGAGATGTCTAGAAATGGGCCTTCCATTTTTTTTCTGTGTTGGGATATATGTATTACAGAGTAAGGAAGTAAGTGCTCCAATATATTTTGAAAACGGGGCTATTAATCTCTAATCTTCCTTAAAGGGATGTGTAACAGCTGGTAGGCTCATGACAATGGAAAGATAAAAATAAACCGGCTCCATGACAAAAAAATAATGCTGACTGATTTTCTTTTGTGGGATTGTATTTAACAACTTTTTCTTTTCCATGTAGGAGAATTGTTGCAGGTGCTGCTTGCACAAAACCTGATAGCTATTATTAGAGTAGAAGAGTACTTTCATGTGGTAGAGTTCATAAAGAATGTAGATTGATGACATCTTTCTCTCAGGAAATTTATAATCAAAAGTGTAATCCCAACCCACGGGATTTTTCCTTCTCTGTACTGCTGATAAGCTCCTGTCTTGAAGATGTTATCATGGGAGATTTAGATGCCTGCTCTGTGCTTTACACGTAGAGGAATGGGCAGCAAGGCATTATTACGATAAATTTTAATGCATTTTAAAAGCGGCCATTTAGGATGGAGCGTTGAGGAGTCAGTAAAATTCAGGTTGTTATCATCAGAGGAATTGTTTTGGTCTTTTTAAAGTTCCCTGTCTTGTCAGCAGTGTATTGTCAAGCTCTGTGAATTCATCATGGGTATTGTGCTGTTTGGTTCCCTCTCTTCCCATTCCAGCTCCAGGAGTTATAACAGAATGCAATTACTGTAACTCTTATTTTCTTGTTTATTTAACATGAATATCTCCTGTGAGATATGATTTTTAGGGAGGTGAAAAACTTCAATGCTAGGAAATCTAACTGTGAGATAAGCTAAAGGTAAAAATACTTTAGCATGTCTCCCATACCTGTCTGCGCGTTTCCAGTAAGCACTATGGGTTTTGGAGTCCTTATTCTTGGATGTTTGTGCCTAGAAACACAGACTACACAAAGTCATAAAGCTAAAAAGGATAATACTGATACTAGGAAACACAAAAAGAAAAAAATACCTCAGGGATCTCCCCTGCCCGTGAGTAACCAGAGGGTGGTGTAACATCATAGGTGTGAGGTGAGGTGATCATGTCTTAGAGCCCTGTGTTCCATGGGGAGGGAGGAGAGCAAGCCATAGGCACTTTATGCTGCATCCATGGTTAAAAACAGCGAGGCAGGGCCATGCCAGAGAACCAGGGAATTCTCAGGTAGCTGTGCAGTCTTTCTGTAGGTCTCCACGTTTTTATTAGGTGTATGCTGGGAAGAATGTTCCCCAAAATGAGTATTGACTGCAGCATTCCTGCTTGTCAGCACCCAGTGTAGTCCTCTGGTTCTGTAAAACCCACTGGGCAGCTCTGCAACATCTTCCTGTTTCGAAGCTCTGAAACACAGGTGGTGGTGCAGGCCACATCAGAAATCATTCACAGGTGTGTGGGAAGGATGGCAGAACTCGCACAGGCTTCACTTAGGCCGTCATTTAGCCTGTAGCTATTAGCTCCAACTTTCTTCATGAATGTAAAAACTCCTCTGTATTTCCTTGGGGTTACTGTAATCCTTTGTTTATGGCTCATGGTAGACAGCAACCTGCAGGTAAAGCCAGCAATGGACCTTGTGCTAGGCAGGTGTCCATACCTTGGCTAGGCAAGTGCACGTCACAGCCCAGGCTCCTTTCAGCAGCATCCCAATGAGCTGGAGCTGAGATGCTGGCTGGGGGCGAGGGGCAGCAAAGCACTGGGACCCCTGCATGCCTCTGCAGATTCCTCCAAGAGAGTCAGCTGCATGGGACACTGCTGCTTGCTGAGGCTGACAGGTATTTTGTCTGTAATACTCAGTGGAATTACACGTGATTAACCCATCCCTCCCTGCCCAGTTCCTGTGCCGAGATTCAGCAGTGGTTACTTATCATCACATCATAGTGATTTTATCAGTTCCATAGATTCTCAGCTGTTAATGTTAATTTTACGGTTCTGTTTGTAATCTGCACAATTGAAGCCATTGATTGGCACTGAAACTGTCATCGATGAGATGACTGTGAGGTGTGGAATAGACTTAGAAATACCTGAAATTATTCAGGAGCAGTCAGCTCTGAGGGGTGAATATGAGTTGATTGTGCATTGACAGTTTCAAAGTGGTAAACTTGGAATAAATTGTTGTCAAAATAGTCTGGACCGTGACTACCTCGCTGGTGATTTTGAAGAAGATATTAAAAACTTGAAACAAGTGATGTGTCTACTCTCTTTGAGGTTTGTTTTTTTCTTCCAGTTTTTACAATAGAGAAAGAAATTGTAACCACTGTGCATGAGTGAATGAAGGCTATACAGGCAGATGCAGTCCAGATGTTAATTTGTCTAGAAACAGTTGTTGTAATATGGTTTAAGTCTATGATGTATAAAACTTTCTAAAAAGCCACAGACAGCCTTTCTTTGTCAGCTCTGCAGAGAGGATGATAGTCTACTTTAAAACATCCTTTTATACAGAAAGGTCATGGCAATGATGGTGTGGTATAGTTTTTAATGTTCTCCTACATCAATTTACTTCTAGGTTCACCCTTTTTGAAAGCTCTCTTTGCTTGGTTGTGCCTCTTTTCCTGTGTGGGAGACTAGCGCTGCAGGAGTTGCTCCGTGATTTCTCTTTGTGGAATGGTTGCAGCGTGGGTTACAGTGTAGCTAGACTTGTTGTTTTAGCTTCGGGGGACTCAGGTACTAAAATGTGAGTGGAGCTGAGCACCCCATCAGTATAAACAAGCCTGAGCAGTTTGTGTGGACAAGCTGTAATCGCCACCTGTGTTTTCAGTTCAGATGTCACAGCCCGTGCTAATGTCCCAAAAAGCACACCTAAGCCACCATGGCAGAGGAGGAGCTGCATGCCATGTGCGAGCCCAGATTAGGTGAGCTTGTGATGAAAATGCAGGATTTAGCTGTACTCTGGTGCAACCTCAAACAGGCATTTCCAGTGATAAGAGGCTCGTGAATGCCCGGAGGCAGATGAGAGCCTGCTGCACCTACTGCGATCATTTGATTTCTTGCTTGCCTGGGCTCTGGGAGTCTGTAGGCATTTCATCAGTAACAGTAAAACTGCTGAATTCATTAAGAATGAGAAGAGAGCTCTCCTCATGTATCAGTGAAATTAAATGTAGAAGAGGGTGTTTAAAAAGTGATAATAGATTTAAACAGTCCCATAATCTAGTAGGAGGCACAGAGCATGACACTATCGCACAGCAAGATCACTGACTTTTGTTGTATGTTCAGATCATTCCTGTACTTAGTGCAATTGGGTTTCCTTCATGCTTCATTTGCGTTCAAGAGCTTATATGTTTGTGGAAGTGAACATTAATTGTTGTCCTGAAATTTCATGGAGCACAAATTCCTGATCACTATCTATAGTGCACTATAGACTGCTTTTCTCAGAAGTGTCCTTCCTTATTTCTTGAATGTTGTTTTTCTAACATGCTTCACAGCACTCTTAGGTTTCCTTTAGAAAACCAGCTTAAAACAAGGGAGATAGGTGGGTATATTTTTCTTGCAAGCTCACTTTTTTTTCCCATGCCTGGTTAAAACCCTTAGCGAGCCTGTTTCTGTACATTATGCATTCTTCCTCTCTGCTTAATTAAGTATCTCTTGATTGAAAAAGCAGCTGCTCCAACTGAACACCCTGTACAACCTCTCTGCCTTCTCCAGGAAGGACTGACATCATTTATAAAGCTCCAGTTAAGCTCATAACCAAGCCAATGAAGCAGATAAATAAGGTTCCAGCCTTAACTTCCAGTGGTTTTGGAATATTTTTAAAGCCTGAGTAGAAATCTGTCAACTGGATGGAGCCAACGCAGCAGAATAGCTGCTGGATCAGGAATACACACTGAAAGCTCCCGATGCTTTCACCTGTTTGCCAGGCACAAAATGTTCCCTTCTAGCCCAAGCCCAGAATGTCCCTGTCTTCATAGAACTGGGCATCTGGGCCCTGTCAGCTTAGGCTTGTTTTGGGATCCCAAGCCAGTGCTTTCTGAGAGGCACAGCCTTGCTGCTGCCTTGCTGGCAGTGCCAGCCAGTGCTGTGACTTTGGGCTCTGCGTTGTTCCACATTGCCCAAAGGGACAGGGCACACCTGTGGCTGCGGGCCTGGGGCTGGTGTCATGCCCTGGCAAGGAGGAAACTGAGCGGGCTTTGTACTTGTCTTCACTTGTCCCTTTTCTCAAAATAGAGCTTTGCCTCCTGATGGGTTAAAGTGACTGTTTGTGCTTTGTCTCTTTGGATCGATGTATCCTGCCTACTTTTCACTGCGGTGGAGCAGCTTTGGCAGAGGGGACAGGAAGGGGGTGAACCCAAAGCAATAAAAATGAAGCTTGACAGAGGTGCAGGCAGGCTGAGAAGTTGCTTTCCCCCCTGCTGAGATGTGTAGATGTTGCAGTGACTGTGCAGTGAATAGACAAACCTATTATTTCTGTAAAGCATCGGTCACTACCCTTTGCAGAAAGCACACCAAAAATAGGGCTCGTGCTCAAGAATCTAATTACTTAAAGGCCTAATCTGATACGTGTTGAGGGAAATAAGAAGTTGCCAGGTAAATACCTGGCAGGAGAGAGATCTCATGGCTTCATCCATGTTGTGTGCTAATGAGGTGTGTTAGAGGAATGGAATTGCGCAGGTATTAAATTTAGGTGCATACAAAAATTTTAGCTTGTCTGACTGATGTGGACTTCAGTTTCTTTTGGTGTTTGTCTCAGGAAAAATTAAATGCTGGTGCCTTCCCTGGCTGCTGCATCCTGGTGGGAATGGTGTGCTGCATGCAGTTACCTGTGCGCCGAGGAGAGGGCACCGTTTACCACGTTCATAATTTATTATTTCCATGGCAACTAGCAACCAGTGTCGCTCTCAGAATATTTCCCCAGTATAAACTTTGTGTTTCATATACCATTTGAATCAGACTAAGGGAAAGGAGCCTGTCTGTCAAAGAAATATAGTTAGGTTTTTATGAGACTGTGACATATCATGTTGAAATCCGTCAAAGGTTTTCTCCAGTCTGTGCATGGATTACATGGATTATTTTATCTGACAATGACATTTATACTGTAAAGGTCAGCAGAAAAAAAAAATCAATGCATTTTAAAGGATAAAAATCAGTGGTAAAAGAACCCCACTAAACTGAAACTTATGCTTTAAGAAGCAGATATTGCTATTAGTGCATTTGCTGAAAAGCATCTACCAGTTTTAAAGGCAGAGGTTTTTTTCATTAGAATGAAAGGAATTTCTCTAGTGAAGTATATGGAGAGAAAATTCAGTTATATTGACTATGGAGACTAACAGGTAGAACAGGGTTGTGAATTTTAAACATCACTAGAAGATATGCTGCCATTATTAATAATGTTTTAGTCTGTGTGACTTCATTTGTGATAGTACATTTTTATATAGTCGCAATGTATACATTTTGCATTGCAAATTGGGGAGGGTTTTTCTTTATGTAATGTGGTAGTAATTAACCTGTTGCTTGAAAAACGCAAAATGACTAGATGGAAAGTTAGCTTTCCAGTGGACAGCTGTCTGTCCAGCCATTATCACGAAAACTGAGAAAGAGTTGTGTTGTCTAGGATTTGGAAGAGACAGGTTGATGTGAATAACTCTCACTTTGCCTTTTTTCAGTGTTGGTAGGGCAGTGTGCCTTCTACATCCACTAACATGCTGAGTTAAAATCTGCTGGGCTATTTACATAGTGGCTAATACCTCCCAAATCCTGGTTTAGAGAAACCAGTATGGGGCATTAGAGGGAACTAATCTTTTGTCCTAGAAATAAGCTTATCTGAACAAACGAGATGGTCTTCATGCTGTTCCAGCTTCATTTGCCCTGCCAGTGTCCCCTGCAGGTCTGCTGTAAAACATAGACATCACTGTCAATCAAACATCTTTTCATCTATCCCGAATTGGCTTAAAAGTCATCACAAATTTGCATGAAAGTCACCCCAAGAGAATTAGGAGCCTGGCATGCCAGAATTTTTGAGGTCAAAATTAAGAGTATATTGGCAATATTGGTGTTATGGGATCCTTTGTGTTGTAAAAGACCCTTTAGATCAGCCAGCCCAGCTGTGAGGGGGACCTCTCATCAGTGTGCTGCCCTTTAGACCGTTCTGACACTGCAGCACAGGGCGGCTCCGCCTTCAGCCTGGCAGCAATTTATCCCGTATTATCCACAGATTCTCTGAGCTGACACATGGCTTGTCTTGTGGAATGAATATAGAGAAATCTGTATTTCTTATTCTGAAAACGATTTCTGAAGACAAAGTTTAGCTGATTAGATTATAAAAGTGACCCAGCTGAAAATAGTCAAACATGAATAATGCCAAATTCTCTGCGTATTTGAATTACTTGAAAGTGTCTGCTCAGACTGTCAAAAAGCTTGGTGGGGGAGTAGTTCTTTTTTGTGTCTATGATTATTTTGCTCTCTGACCAGCAGGATTAAACCACCAGACTCAGGGCTAGACATTTCTGTCCTCATGTTGTGCATATTTGCAGCTGGAGATGTGACAGTTACCTTTCTGTCTGAAGTGAGTGCTACAGAGGTACCAGAAAGAAGTAAACAGAACAACAGTTGTTCTTTTTAAGTCAGATTTGATTCATTAAGCAAGTAGTCATCAAAGTATACAAATGAAAAATGACTCTGCTGGAGGGAAACCCCTTAATGTTTGGTTCCAAGAGGCTCTTTGAGTGAAATAAAATGATTAGTGAAGGACTGCAGGTAGAGATGGGTTAGGTCTTGAATGTTCAGACACTGGGGATTCAGATGTGCATAGCTTCAAGACAATCTAGCATTTCTTTTTATTTCTGTTAGTTGGGTTATCAGCCAGTCTAGAATGTACTCCTTTCCTCTTCTTCACCAAACAAGAACATGTTCTTTCTTTAGGAAGAAATAAGTCTTTAGGTCTACACCACATAGTGAGAAAATGAGAGGAAAGATGGGTCTGTATAGGTGGAAAGAATGTGTTTTGTGGTACTTACTCTAATTGGACTTGCTTTCCAACTTTTCTTCTTCACTTTTCAGTTCTTCTGCTGTTAAAGAGCAGTGAATCATAGAATGGCAACTTTGCTGCACTTTCCTCTGTCATGGGAGAATTTTTTCTGCTTTAGAATCTGATGAAACCCTGAAAGTTTGAATATTTGACAAATTTGATTTTTCCCAGTGAGGGAGCAAGTGGGGACTGACTCTTCATAACTTAAAAATTTTGCATAAAATTGGTTCACTTTGAGACCAAAATAAGTGAATTCATACATTCCCCATAATTTACTTTCTAAGTATACTTAGAAAAATATTATGTTACTCTGAAAGTAATTGGAAAGCACTAATTACCCCTTACTTTACATTATTAATGACAGTATTTTTTTCCATCACCATCTTAATTTGGGTTTTCCACGGACCCTTAAATTAGAGAGTGCTTCGAGTGCATGATTAATAACACTGTTTAATCAAGCTGTGACATGTAGACTGGAGTTCTGTCATTTATGGCTCTGTGAACTGAGTTTCTGTTGAACTGGTTTTGTATAACCTGTGAAAATAGGGAGATAGTAAATCTGTCCTTAAAAGTAGCTGGTTGTAGGTGTCTGGCGTGTCTGCAGTGGCCATCTACACCTTCTTCCATCAGGCCACCACAAAGCAGGCAGGGGTCACTTGCAGACCCTCTGTTGTATCTCAAATGTCATGAGACACCTATATGCAGATGTTTGAATTGCTCCTGAAAGGGTCTGACAATCAAAAGCTTCAGTTGAAGATGGGGAACAGATGGGGATAGTTAATTAGGCTTTATTTTACTGTTGGCTTTTTTTTTTGTTTGGTTGTTTTGGTTTTTCTTTTGTGTGGAAATTAATTTTAGAACTACAGAAAATACTGAATGAGATCCACAAATAAAATTTCCAAGTAATAACACTATTTGATTCTTAGATGAGATATGACTGCATAATTTCTTTGTTCTTTGAGGTGCTCTGGATTTTTCAATAACATTTAAAAGAACGTCCAAGTATCTTCAGAACATGGTTTAAATTTTGGACTCTGGGCCACTCCAGGCTTTTTTGTCATTACTCCTATGAAGTTGGTAGTTACGTTTCGAAGAAGGTACAAGCCATGAGCTTTTCTGTGCCTCTTCTGGTGATGGCTGTGCAAGAGGAAATGTGGCAATCCTAAATAAAAAATCCTGACATGCTGTGCAATAGAATTATTGTAGTCACTTTGAGCAGCATAATGTGGTGCTGACCTCTCTCCACGGAACTTTTTGTGGCTCTCTACACCCCTGATAGGTAGGGAGGAGCATGGAGCTCATGTAGGTCTGGCCCCTGCACTGGGACATGTAGAGCAATTGAAGGCCATAAGTGAAAGTAAATTCTGCCAGTTCTCAAAGTAACTTCCACTGGAAATTTAATTGCATGGATCACAGAGAGGAACAGCAGAATATAGGAGGATTCTTTCAAGCAACAAGGGAGAAACATCATATATTTCCAGCTGCAGAATGTTAAATAACAAGTGGTTTATTATAGCCATTCAAGTTAGAAAATGGCAAATGTGTCAGACACAACATTAGCTTTTTTCTTTCCTTTTTTTGTCTTTCTCTCTGGTTTTTCAGGGGAATGCTCTGTCCTTGCACTGATGTGTGTTCTGTTTAGAACACACAGAGCACAGGGATGTTGGCTGGTTAACTACCTTGTTCAGTCTCAGGGAAAGAAATACAAAGAAACCATCCTTCCAAGTCTGACTTGCTCATCGTGCCAAGAAGGAAAGATGCGTTTGGAAATAGCTGTTCCAACTAGGAAGGAATACAAAAGAGGGCATTGGCTTTTGAAACTTCTCCAACTTAATAATACTGCTACAAAGTCATTTTATAGAGCACTTGCACACCACAACCCATTTGAATCAAAATGTTGTCCAGCTACAAGAAACAAAGGAATTAATCTTGATCATCAGCTGTTGTGCATTCACTGGTGTGATTTTGACACAGGCTGAAGAGGTATCTTGTAAAAATCTGGAGGGGAATAAAAGCCAGGGTAAATGCTTAGCCTCAGGCAAGAACACTTTATTGGAAGATTTTTATAATACAGCCCAATAAAATTTTATTTTTATTTGGAATTCTTATTGTAAACATCATTGCAAGGTATTAAACAAAGAAAGACGAGAGAACCTACCCAAACAATGCTTTTCTATAACCACAATAGAAGGAGAACCTGTGGAGGTAAGAAAATATGCTGCTAGATAAAATATGCACACTAAAAAAACCCCAAAAAATCCCAACCCAACCATATTTGTTGATCATTTGTTAAATTAAAAGGAGGGTGAGATGTACTGTGTTGGTTTTATTTAGAAGTGTATAGTTGGTATTATTCTGTACATCTTTTAGTAGTGAGGGTAGGCTATGTTAGAGCTTTCTGTTGTCATCATTACATTTGTGATAATGTGGACACGAGTATAAATAATTGCATTGAAAAGTGGCATACGCTTGCCTGCGTGGCAAGATGAGAAGCTGTTTTGCTCTTTCCAAGGTGCTCATTTTCTGAAGTGAAGAGATACTGAAAGCAAAGGCCTTTGGAGATGTCTCTTTCCTGCATGTGTCAGAGGAGGGCTTGGTGCTGCACTGCCCACGGAGAGGCGAGTGGGTGTGTGAGTACACTGTACGTTTTCTACTGGGCAACTCAGCCTTCACTCTAAGCTCTTCTTCTTGACTGGTTGACTTGGGGAAGAGCCATAAGCCAAACTCCAGTGTTTTCCAGAGTTCGGGGGTGTCTTCAGATAATTTGGCAGTTTCTGGAGAAAGGGGTGTTGGTGTTAGGTTAAGTGAGATCTGTGTCTGTTCCCTGCCTTTGAGGATTAATGGATCAGAGGAGAAGATACAAATTTGTCCTATAGGTCACCCATGGATGCTTCCAAAGCCAGGTGTCATATGAAGATACAGTGCACTGCTTCCTGCCAGGTCCTGGTCATTAGTAAAATACATTAAAAATAGTCTTATTGCACCTGTTAGACCAGATGTCCAATTCTGACACCTCTAAAGAACAGAGCAGTGGGTATTCCTCTTGTCTTTGAGTGTGCCCACCATTTGCATGGCTTCATCACAGTTATATCATTAGGAACTTTTGTGACCGAAAAACTGGAATTCTGAGTTACAGTAGGGGTGTGGAAAGTGAAAGTCCTACCTCAATGAGCCACTGCCACGTGTTCCCTTTGGAACACTGCAAGTATTTGCTGTAGTAACTAAACAGGTAGAGTGTGCTGTGGAACAGGGTTAGTTTGTTAGAATTGTGTTTAATTTTATGTACATATTTTTATGCTAACTAAAGAGATCTTCACGCTGTCAGTCCTGTCACTGTCTCAGTGCTTGCTGTTTCCTCAGCAGTGTGAAGGCTGGTGCAGGCAGCTGTCTGGCTCTGACATCTGTCTTGTTTGCCCGTAAGGCACCGTGCACACCTGGGGTATGAGCTGAGTAATAAATAATGGTAATAACTGTGATTAGAAGCAGTTGTTACGAAATCACAAACCCAGTGAATATAGCTCAACTTCCATTGAGGCATTTGCATACACATGTGCAGAAATGTGTGTGAGCAAACACGAGCAATCTGGATGATGTATAATTGGTAGGGTGTGGAGAGGAACACATTGGCTTGAATAAAGCAAACCAAAATTTATGACCAGTATTATTTGTTTAAGCTCTCTAAACACATTTCACAAAATTTGATGTGTGTGTTTTTCAAATGTGCTAAATATTTATATACTGCTTTCCTAAATACTAAAACATGGAATCAGACAGACTGTGTAGAGATCTAATTTGATGTGAAATGTATGCAGCTACCAAGGAAGGTGTTGTTTCATTTTGTGAGGTAGTTCCAAACACAGAAGGTTTTGTTCGCTTCTCTGCTTGTTTAGCTGTGGGTTTAGCTCTCAGAGGTGAACCGAAATTCTCACTGTTGGTATGACTTTGCAGCAATTATACTAAAAAAATCAGTAACATGTAGGGATCTACTCCATGATGCAGTGCTGTGTAAGTAATGCAATAAAGTCTTACTATATTTTGCTGGTGTCTAAGAGGTTAAGAGCCTTTCAATTTACTTTCAGCTCTGTTTGTTTTTAATATAAAAAACACCTGAGGGTCTGTAAATACATACAGTTGCCTTTGAATTTTTCCTGCTAATGATTTTTAAGTGGTTTTTTGATTATTTTTTTCTTCCTTTTCCTATTTTCTTTGGGGTCATTTACATTCAACTTGTTGATAAATACTGGTTTACTGCCCTATGAAAACCTTGGGTTAAGCATTTATCTATCTTGATTCATTCAAATAGTGTACAGGAATCTTCTGATAATTAGGCCATTTTATAACAGCTTATAAAGATTTTTATAGTGGTTTTTACTACTGAGGTGGATTGCTGGCTCTGCTAACTCTGACTGCTTTAAGCAACTGGTGTGAATTAGAAAATTCCGTATTCTTCAAATGTCCACGTCTGGTCTGAGTGCTTCTGCTATTATAGAAATAAGATAGAAACTCTTTGATGTATGAATGCTTTTAAATTTTCATTTGCAGCACTGAACATTCTATTATGAACTGGAAAGCTTCTTGTCCTTACAAGGCAGTGGTAAACACTGTTATTTGAAGTACGTGACACAGGTTTAATCATCCATTTGAGTTTTGTTTTTACTAATAAAACTCATACTGGAAAATAACCTGGAACTAAGTATATGTTGGACCCTTGTCTGAGCTGAATAAATGAACTTTGTACAAAATGATCCTTGTGGGCCAAAACTGAGGCATGGAGAACAGCACAGTAGCTGCTTGTGTTAGAGCATTTTATGCTGTATTTATTCAGGGAGTAAGTGGAAATCTTTAATCTTTGAATGCTGTCGTTTTGGCTTTTCCTAGCTGAGATTTGAGGAGCACTGATCAAAGTCATGACTTTTAAAACAGTCACTTGAAACTCAGTAGTTTCCTCTGATCTTGTGCTGTAGCCTAGCACAATGCAACACCTGCCCTTTGACACAGTGGGTTAATGTGAAGCTCCAGATCAAGATCGAGACGAAGTGGATTGAAGCATTGAAATGGGTTGAAATGTGGAGAAAAAAAAATAAATTCTCTTACCCTTGTCCAAAGTTTTGGTTAGAGCTAAAGTAATGACTGTGTCAAAATACAGGAGTGTAACTACAAGGGAGGGAATCAGCAGCAGATTGCAGCTGCCTCTTAAATCAGATACAATTGTTTTGCAAATGTCCTTTGAAATATTAATAATTTAAGAGCCAAACTGTGGTTAAATGCTTGGGGAATGCTAGAACCCTTAAATATCCTTTTAGGTGAAATTGTTTATTATTTATATTTCCCTTGAACTGTCAGTAGTGTCTAATATACGTTCTGGTTTGTATCCCAACCTGCCAAGCAGAAGAGGCATTTTGATAAACTCAGTGAGGCTTTGGTCTTTTGAACTGGAGGAGGATGCTGTGTAATGAAATTGATGGATTTTGTCTTTGGAGGGGAGAGTTTGGCTGCTTCACGCTGCAGTCCTTCAGAGTGAACAGGGTAGACAGTCAGATGCCATTTCCTGTTGGACACCCAGTCAGTCATGGCCTGCCCAGCCTCTGAGCTGGAGAGCTGCCCCTGCTAACAGAGACTCCCATTTTGTACAGTGCAAAAAGGACTTCTCAATTTTTGTTTAATCCAGGTGCACACTGAAACACACTTTGTGTGCTCGGGAAGGTGGGTGACCCATGTAACCTTATAGACAACGCAATTTGAATCCAGCTGTGAAGATGTTTTACACAAGACAGTATAGACACACAATCTTGTCAAAACACAGGAGCTTCTCTGATTGCCTCAAATGTATTGTCATTATTCTTGTGGGGGGCTGCCTGTTAACTTCAAAGGAGAATTGGCCCACATGCATGAAAACAGATCAGGGCAGAGCTTACAAAACTGTCTGTCATTCGTAGCTGTGAGATGGTATGTGCTTGTCTTCTTCTGTTTAAAGTCAGCATTGTTCTTGCATCTGCCCTGCCCAAAATGTAAATGCTGTCAGAGACGCATAGAATATGATCTATCATGCTAACACAACCAGTTTCTTTCCTTGAGAAGCAGGTTCATCTTACATTGAGATAATGGCACTAATTTTAGTTCTGTATTTTGGCTTGAGAGTCTGGATGGGTTGTGGGACCGAGGTGGTTTGGGATATGAGTGAGAGTGAAAATACAAGATGCAGCAGGACCAAGGGGCAAGGTGGGAGGCCAGGAAGCTCTGGAAGGACAGGGATCATGGTAAGGATGGAATTCAATAAAGAAAGAGGGGGCTATGCTGGTGGGGGCTGGAGAAGGCTCTAGAAACTGAAATCTACAAGGTGAAATGGCGTTTGTCTCCATTGTTCAGTCTTTATCCTCAGATTTCTGTGCTGGTTCACCACTGGAAAAGAAAAACTTGATGCTTATTTTTGTAGCTGACCCCCCTGCCCCAAGATAGGAAGATATTACGAGACAACTGCAAAATTGCAAGTATGTTTTTTGGTGCCTTGGTGCATCTATTCTCTGCCTCCGAGAGATGATCCTCATGGTTCTCCATCAATGTTTTTATCTGTCCTACTTCGTTCAGAAGTTTACCCCTAAGTCTCTGACCTAAACTCTTTCATGTGGAAGACTTGCTGCAAGAGACTTCTTCCCCTGGCACCTTCCCAGCCTGGGAAGATCCATCACAAGGTGTGTTCCTTCTAGGACTGAGGGAACTAGAAAATACAATTGTTTTTTTTTTTTCTCCTTTCCCAGCATATCTTGGTAGTTTTTCTTCTGTGAGTTCTTTTTGCTACAAGACCTATTGGATGCTATTGAAGCTAGGGCTCAACCACAGGAATAATTAGTTTAGGAAACCACAGCAAACTACATTTAAGCAACCTAGGAAATTGGAAAGGTGGTTTTGTATCTGGAGACGAGCTCCTCAAATCAAGTTTATTTCCAACAACAAATATTATGCAAATATCATCCGTAATTTCTGTTTTTTAAAATTCACAGCTCCTCTCTTACCTGGAGTGAGTGGGTCCTCAGCTGCAGAGTTGCATTCTGGACTTGTGTGTGCATTCTCTGCCATTGCATTTGAAAGAGAATGATCTAGAAGCAAGTGTTAGGCAGACTTTAGAAGTAGAGGTCAGACTGACCTTTCCTGTGTCTGAGAGCTATCCTTGCTCCAATGTATTGTTAGAGCAGTAATTGAATGGATCTCACAGTGAATAATAGGAAGTGAATCATGCTTTTTAATTTTTTTTTTAAACTCTTTACCAGCCTGAAAAGAAATTAATCTGGCAGAAGTTGCACGTATTGCCTTTTTCCCTTTCTCCTGAGTTCCTGCCTTCTGTGGTTACCATGACAGGGCATAAAAATATTAAAAATGAAGGTGTGTGAGTTCCTGTTGGGCATGCTGCCCTGTGGGAGCATGGCAGTCCCACACAGGGAAGTGGAGTGCATCGAGAGGGGAGTGGGTGTGAGCAGTTGTGTGCACAGGTGTGCTGGGACAGGTGACTGCACAGCGCTGCTTCCCTGCTCTTGAAATGATCTTGTCCTGGACAAGGCACTGCAAAGTAGTTCAGTGCTGTAGAGAAAAGCAGGTATTTTCCTATTAGGTCTGACCTCATTTTGGGGAAAGAGACAGGGAGAAAAAGGAGATTGATTTGATCAGTGTGTCTGCCATATGCTGAGGGATCATTAGTCTGCACCTGTGAGGTGGCAGAGGTTGCAGGATGTGAAGCCTGAGTTGGTGGAGTGATGGAGGGGGGAAAGGATGGAAGCTGTAAAACAATCCTTTTAGGAAGCCCATGCAACATGTTTCACTGAGGGGTTAATCTAATTTTATCTGTGTTACTTGTTTACTGAATCATTCAGTGTGGTCCTATTTATCTTCAGGACCGTGTACTTTAGAGGGTGTTTTTCTAGCACTGCTGGAAAGCGGTTACATGCTCAGAGGCTGTTTCACAGCCAGCAGTAAGAGCTGATGTGGTCAGACAGGTGATGTTAGCCTTACATTTTCAAACCTCTGCCTTCATTTTTAAATGTACAAATCGGTGGAAACTGTAGAGCTAAGTGTTTGTGAGCTAGTGTTTAAATCTTCAGGATTTATATGTTTAAGCCAGCAAAAGGAGTTTGCTTCATGAATGCTGGGCCAGCGTGCTTGAAATAAGCAAACAGGAAGGAATCATCAAATAGAATGTGCTGGGTACCATGGTGACAAGGATGGCATAAATGTTTCAGTTCAAATCATTAGTTAGTTGCAGAATTCCTGGAGTGAGCAAGGCTTTTCCATATAAATAAAACTTTTGAGGAGGAATAATTTAAAAAGCAACTGTTAAGGGTCCTTTTTAATAAGTGGTGAGCTCTGTATATTAACTCAGATTTGTTCTTAATGAAACATGGAGCAGGGCATCTCAGCAGTGACCTTCCTGGGCCAGGATTGCTGATAGATTCATGTTTGATCCTGAAGGAGGGGAGTTTGTCTCTTGGAGAGGTCGAGGTTGGTTGCAATGGGCTGTGGCTGCCTAGAGTAGCCCAAGAAACAGAGCAGCTTGCTGTTAATTGTGTCTCTCTGCTGCTGCTGCTGCTGGGGGTGAGATTTCCTTCCAAGAGTTTGTCAATGCAGGGCCATTTTAAGACCCAAGCCACTAGAAATTGCAGGCTGAGCCGAAGTCAGTAAGGTAATAAGCAGATAATAGGTCTTCCAAGTGGTCCAGTTTACCCTTTATTTTTCCTGTTTCATCTAAAATAGAAAAAACAATGAAAGAATCATGGTGTCTGACTGAGAGGAGATTAAAGGCCTTGAGAGTTTTTTTCCTTAGTGGAGAGATTATCTTTTTGATTCTATATGGTGTAGTTTCCAAAATGAGGACTTTATTGCTCATATTACTGTGTTACTTTTCAAAGTGGATGAGTATAGGTTTTGAAAAGCTGGGATCTCACAGAGTCCCTTCATTTGGTGCATTTAATGCCGCTTTGATTAGCCAAATAAGCTTTGTGCTACCTTCCTACAAACGTCTCTGATTTGTAGAATTGGAGGCACTCCTAGGTGCATCTTTACTGAGTTTACAACTTTCTGAGGGCAGGTCTAAGCACCCTGGTGGTGAACTTTGCACTGCAAGAATGGCAAAAGCCGAAGAGTGTGCACTGGGCCATATCCCCAGACAGTTCAGGTACCTTTCTGTTCAGTGCTACAGGTGGGGCATGAAACGGTACCTACTGATAACAGCTGAAATCTCACTCGTTCTGCATTGGGGCTGACAGTAGCTTTGTTCATCTCAAATCGCTGTTGTGTTCCTGGACATTAAATAACTGTTATCAGACTTTCTTTTGAACTTTCTAAAGTCACACAAAAACATGGTGAGAGAATGCCTGTATGTGTATAGATGAAATACATGGGAGTGTATTAATTTTCTTGTTTCATCTGTATCTGTAATCAATGATAGCTCTCACAGATTTCTTGCTTTTCTGCAAGAAAAGGTTGGGACAGAAAAGTGTTTTAGTTTGAGACGATAAAATTCTAATTTTAGAAATTTCTAGTTGTAGAAGTTCCTGAAAATGCAGCAAAAGGTACAGGTGTGGAGATATCAGGAACTCTCACATTGGCAAGTGAAATTGATGGTTTTGGTGTAGCACATTCAGTGTAACACTGCAAAAGAGTGGAATGGAAAATGGAGAGGGAACAGGATGAGGAAGGATACTGCTCCAAGCTGGAACTAACAGGCTATCATTTGTGCTCCTGGAAGTTTTCCTCACAGGGGTGGTACAGCCTAGCAGGAAAATAACCAGCACTTTGTGTGGACTAGAAAAAGTGCGGTGGCTGTTAGAAAAGCTTGAAAGAGTACACATTCAACATCAAAAATATGAGCATAAATCACAGTGTTGACAGGGGACAGTAAAAATATTACAAAGAAAGGGGCAGCTACTTTTTAGCTGACCCAATGTACAGCCATTAAAGTCTCCAGGATAGCGAATGGAACTCTGCTTCTGCGGTTCAGCTGGAGAGAAGGGGATGAAAGGAATACCAAATGGGAGGGGTACTGGAAGATGGGTTAACATTTGAGCAGCTCAGAAATGTTAAGGCTTGTCTGCAGAAAAATGACTTATTAGAACACGCCAATTTGCTTAATTTTATGAGCGTGTATCACTTTGGGCAGCAAATTCTCTTACAGTCTTATTCTAGTCAAACTGACAAGCAGAATTTTCCAAGATGGCCCTTCCAAAGATGATGGGAGTTTCATGCTCAGGTTGTTGTTTGGTTGGATTCCCTAAACTCCTATTAATATTAATGCTTATTGTATGAAGTAATTGGAGACAGAGTTGAAATGGCATTTAGCCCTCTTATTATGTTTGAACTGTGTATTTTGTCTGTTCTCAAATGTCTCATTTTGAATTAGAAAAGGAAGACGGAAGATGACCTTTATGCAGGCAGAGGGTTTGCAATTTCTTTCTACCTTAAAATATGGTGGTACTCCTCACTGATATTTATACTTGGAATTTGAAGAAAGAAAATGTAGAACGTCTAGGTTGGCACCATAATTATCACTGATGTATAGTTTATGAGGGAAAGCAGCAACGCTGAAATTGGAGTTTTAGAACTCTGTTAAGGACTTTGATACCTCACTCTGTCTGGTGAGCTGCTGCCAAATAAATACGCAATGGAATCTTTTTTTTTATTCTGGATTACATGATTTGAAGTGAAATAATCATATTTCACTCCTAACTGAATTTTAGTGCTACTTCTGAAGGGAAGGATTAATTTTAAATGCTTTCTTGGATATTCATTTCCTTTAAACTGGAAATTGCTTTAATTAAAGTGAAAACTCTTGACATTGAATTTAAATGTTCATCTTCTGTTTCTCACCATAACTTTGTTTAATAGACATCTACAGTTTACTGGAGAAAAGCCATTCTGATTCCTCACAGGAAATGATAGCAATTCCTCTATTAAAAGTTAAGCCTCTGTGGTGAATGGAAGTTAGGCTACTTTGGAATGGTGCTTCATGATTTGTTTCCCACAATTTATTGCATGGAAGTGGAAGACTTCAAATAGATTGCCTGAACTATATGAGCGCACCTTGAAGAAGATTTATTCCAATTATTGAATTTAGACTTACTTTTTGAAAATGCAAGTATAAAAATCATCTATCCTGGTAAAGTCTTTGCATCAGGTATTTGTCTAAAGCACCTTGTCTGTGGTGACTCTTCAACACAGCAACTAAGACTGTCAAAATGCTTTCTGGTGGCGAGATACATGGTTGTAGATATAAAAATACTGGTTAAAAGGTCCTTGCAACAGCCTGGCAAATTATCTAATGTGATGTTACTTGTGGGTTTTTTAGGACATACATAGTGAGATTTTTCTTTTGCTATAGGCTTACATTAGACTTAAACTGTATTGTAGGCTTAACTGGGTCTGATTTTTTAAATTGAATTCTTGTTTGTAAGCATGATAGCCTGAAATTGATCTTTCTCAAGCTGAAAAATGGGCAAATAACTTGGTTCCTGTATGAAATCCATTCCCAGAACCTTTGCTTTCTGAGGCTCCTGCAAAATAGCCACCAATTATATTCTGGTAATTGGTCATTTTTTCTGCCTGAATAACTCTTTCACAGCTCAAACTTCTTCCAAGGTCATTTGCTTCCTCTGGTAGAGTGGTATATAACATCTCTTTTGAGTAAGCTTTTAATTCTCAGTGTCTGGGTGATCACGCTCTCCCATACACCTTAGGCCATGCAGCTTTGCTTCAGCTGCATCTCTGTGCTGCTTTTCTGTCTTTCTCAGTTTGTTTGCTTTAATTAGTTGTTGTGAAAGGTTTTATGAGTCCTGTGCATTCACTCTCAGCTTTTTGTTTGCCGTTTACTAACACACCCTCCTTCATGAATAATCTGAAATGCATGTGCTGGACATGGCAGCACCGTTTGCTCTCAAAAGATTGATTGTAACCATTGAATCATAGCTTTGATTTATTGTAGGTCTGGGCAGTGACTGTGGGTGATGGATCATGATGGTCATGGTATTTCAGAAGTAAAGTTCAAATTATATTTTAAAAGAATTTCCCCCTCCTTTGAAGCATCACATTTGTAATCTTCCCATAGAGTTTATGGCAGCAGATGATTATAGTGATTGATTCTTCCAGGATCCTATTAGGCTAGCTTTATTTTGCCAATATAGCTTTTTAATTAGTGGGTTTTTTTATATTTTCAGCAAGAATTGATTTTTGAATAGAATCACTGGTAATATTTCTAATAAGTCTCTCTAAAGACTAAGTTCCTTCACGCTGGCAGTAAACAATGTAAGGAAATAGATTTTGTCACAGGATGCAAATGGTTTTAATCTATCAGTCTGTGAATATTAAAGATTTTTATATTCCTTACTTTCATCTTAATAACTGAAATCTAGCTACTATTTAATTTTCAAATTTAGTTGATGGTGCTGTTTTGATTGTCTCAGTACTGTGGGGTTGAAATTCCTTTCCTTTGGTTAAATTCTGGGGCTGTTCTAAGGCAGGACAGGGTTTGAAACAGCAACAAATGTTGCCAAAAGCAAATTGCAGTGGATGACTTGTGTACAAGTCTGGCTGGGATGGAGTCAGCTTTCTTCAGTCCATGCTCTGCTTTACAGTAGCTTATGGGAACACTTGCTGTTGTTCCAGGGCAGACCTGAAACAGGGGAATTCAGGTAAGAGAAAATGACTTAATTTCACTTAATTTTAAAATATCTCTGAGTACCACACAGCACATTGCCCTGGTCCAGGAATAGCAGCTGAAATGTTTTTGTAAAATGCATTGTAGTGCAACAGGAGAAGCCATATTCAGCTTTAACTGGGCTGTGCAGAGAGGTAGTTGGTGGACGAGGCAGAGAAGACAGAGCTGTAAATGTGTGAATTCCTTTCCTCTCACGTGGTTGGCTTTGAATGGAATCATTAAGGTTGGAAAAGACCTCTAAGATCATTAAGTCCAACCATTAACCAAACACTGCCAGGTCCACAGATGCTTGGATGTTAATGAAGATAAAATGCAAGGGACTTCTGAGCCTTTGGATGTGTTTCTTAATGAACTATTTAAATTAAGTGAATATTGCTGCTGTTAATGTAGAATCTGGATAATTTACTCACTTAAAAGCATTTTGTCCTTGCAATAACCATGTACAATAATGCTCTAAATGATTTAGATGGTGAATGGAGGAAGAGACATCCAGCATTAAATTCTAGGGTTTTGTTTCAGAGTAGTGTTAAAAGTATCCAGGAGCTTAAGAGTTTTATTGGGAAGTAGGTTGGAAAGTTCTGAAATTGTCACAAGTCACCTCTTTACAACATCAGACCTCTAAGTATGTCAACAAATAGGATCCTGTGAGACCTGCCAGAAGCCAGAGGTGAATAGCTTAGGTGTTGCAAGCCTCTAAGATCTCCTCTGGTTTACTTCTAATGCAATTCTAAAGACTAAATCATTTTACTCTAATTATTTCTTTCCTCACTTTTCCTTTTTGTTTGGATATGTAATTCCTCCGAGAACCAATCCTTTCTCATGAAGTGCTGACAGAACCTATCACTGAGTGGATGACATGCAAGTTAGGCTGCCACAAAGTAGTAAATTCATGATAACTTGATAATGAAAAAAAACCAAACCCATGAAACCATGAAGAGCATTGGCAAGTTATTTATTCAAATATGCCATGGATATTAAGGGGTTTTTTTTTGGTTTTTTTTAAGAGAAAACTAAATGCTAGAATATTGAAAATATTTACTTTTCTTCCAGTACTTGTTAGGAATTACATATCTAAAATCATAGTTACAGATATTCCTTTGCATCGTTTAGGCATTTTTAAGAGTAAAAATGGAGTCTGGAAGCATTCCCTCTTGTTTTCTGGCTCATGCCCTTCAGGATTATTTTTAAAAATTAATAATCACATGCCTACTTTCATTGGTAATAAACATGCAGAATTTAGCTTTGTAATGTTATAGTTATTACAACTGATTAAGACTCATCACTGTCAGTGGTATAAATCACATTTTAATCACAAGTTAAACTTTTGCATTTCCAGGCGTGTTGTTACTGGTGGCCAAAATATCCAACTCTCTCTAATTGTACCCTATCTGTATGTGATGAAAAGACTGAATGTTATCGTTTAAATCATGGGTCTATTCACTTGACAGCATTTTCAAAGGTTTTGCCTACATCTCTTTTATTTCTTTCGCCATAGCCCAAGCACTTGGTTAAGGTTAATATCAGAACGTGAATATTTCTATGCATGATAATACAGTTCTTTAGATGAGTAGTAAAACTGTGTGCATTCATCCAGTGTATCAGATTTAATAAGCATTATCATGATCAAAGTCTGCTAGTACCAAAAGGTTCCTTGCCATTGCTTTCCTAATATTACTGCCTTTGCAAAATAGTTGGATGATGCTTGCAGGAATGGCCACCTGCAGGGAAGGGCATGTCAGCCTGACGAGCACAGGCTGATGAACACAGTTAGCTACAGATTATTCAGGATCAAGACAGCAGGGAGCCGTGAAAAAAAATCATCTGCTCCTGTATGGGGAGCTGGCATTTTCTCTCTGTGAGCTGGCCATGCCACCTCTATCCAAGTGGACTCGCTTTGCCTGCTTCTTTCTCCATCTGGAAATGTCAGACCAAGCTGTCTTTCCTGATCTTAGCCCTTGTCAGGCAAATGGAGAGGAAGCAGAGGGGGATGTTGAGCTGAGAACTCGCACACACTGAGCCTCAGATTCCACGTGAGAGGCAGGGTACCATGCCACCCAAAGTGACAGGGAAATTTGGAGGTGTGCTATGGAATCTTACCTTCCTAATTCTGCAGTGTAAAAATGGTACTGTTAGACTTGGGAAAAAACCTCTTCTGAACAGATTTGTTCTTACAGGGAGTAATCCTAGCCTGGTCATTATGAGTTCTTAACCCCTTGCACGGGTGCTGCTGAGTGGAACACTGGACCCTCAGGAGCTGATTGTTTGCTTTCCAAGTTACGGCCAGGTGCCATCCTACAAGGCAGCAGTTCTCCAGTCGAGGGGATGCCTTTGCAGAATAAACCCCCCTGCTTCCTCTCCTTCCCTGCTCTCACAGCTCTCCTGCCTTCTGCTGCATCCTGCTGTCCCCTGCTGCAGCAGTGCTGGGAGGTGTGGGAAAAAGAAAAGCAAAGATCATGTGCAGTTGACAGGAGCTGCAGAGACCTTCAGGGAGACACGAAAGCAGTCTGGCACCGCTGGTCATGAATGCTATAGAGTCACCTGTAGCAAGGGCACTTTTGGGGTAAGATGACCTGCAGGAGTGAGACACTATGAATTAGGAGGGGCTTTAGGGGCTCTCCAGCTCTTCCCTGGCCAAGTTCCTTACAGGTCAGTGGCCATCCTTGCTGACTTGCAGTGCTCGGGAGAGCTCTGCTTGCTGTTCTACTGAAGGGAACAGGTCCTAGGGGGAACACGTTCTGTTTTAGAGACATTTTAAGGGGTGGAGCAGAGTCTTTTTTGGGGGGAAGGGGAGAAGGTGGTAGACCAGTAATGATTTGATGGGAGGGAATGACTGAAATGTGAGTGAGGAACAGGAGTGAGGGTGCTCTGGCGTAGACGTGAGTGGATGGGGGCAGTTGAATCCAGAGAACTGCACTGAAAAAATGACATTAAAATTTGATATCTGTGGGTGTGAAGAGAAATAAACTCTAACTTTATTAAGTTGCCATTAGTTATATGTGCCAGTTGAAAACAAAATTATAAAGTTACTGCTTTCCATGTATCATAAGCCATAAAAATTGTATCAGCTGCCCGTAATAAACCTTCAGGATACAATAACTTTAACTTTCATTTTAGCATCACTTTCAGCTACTTTTAGTAGCCGCTAAAAGAAACCAGGCAACTTTAAAAGGAGCTTGACCCTTGTGTTGGTAACAGTAATCAGATTATATGAAATGTGTAATTAGAGCATTAATATGAGACATTCAAATTAGTTGAAGTGCAGGCTGTAACAAAAATAGACATCAGACATCTGATGAGTCTGAGACATCAGACATTTGAGTGTGTATGCAGACCTTTGGAAAGTCTTTAACAAGGAGAAAGTAGTAGTACCTATCTGAAAACAGAATGATATTCAACCTTGAGTTTTAAATCTCCTCAGTATAACTGGTTCTTTTGATTCTCCAGTCCTATTATTTATGTAGAAAATGCCACAAACAGCTGCTTGTATCTTTAAAGGCTGTATTTGCAGCTTATTTTAATCTTTCCACTGACAGTATCACACTAAAATTGTAAATACAATTAGAAATTGAAAAAAAAAAGGAAGTTCAAACCCTTGTCTTTCATAAAGCACCTTACAAAATATGAACTTTCATTTAAGTTTTTATTAGTTTTTATATATATATATATATATATATATGTATGTATGTAATCCTGTTCAGTTGGCTGAAGGGAATTGTAAATCAAAGTGACTATTTATTGCATTGGGAATAAGGGATAGGTTGGATAAAAAAAAAGGAAGAGTAGAAATTAAGATATAAAGCATCAAAGGCAGTGTCAGATAAGCATCACCAAAAATAATTTGCAGGAGTGAATTATAAAATCAGGAAAAAGGAAAAGTTTTTGAACAGTTCATTTTGATTAGTCTCAATTCCTTTTTGGTTTGTGGGTGGTTTTGAATTTTGTTTGTTTGTTTGTTTGTTTTCTTTCTTCAGAACCAGGTCAAAAATGTAAATGAAGTAGCAGGCTTGAGGATACACTTCACTTTGTGTTGGTTCTTTCCTTTCTGTTCTTTAGTAGTTGCTGGAAGAATTTGCCTCAATATTCCCATGGCACTCTTCAGTGTCCAGTCCTTTCATTTTCACAGTCAACCTTGCTATCTCTCTTCACATCTCTTTAGCCCATGGGACTATGCACTTCACTAAATCCACTGCAAATTTCACATGATTCATTCTCTTCTTTTCTAAGTAGGTTTTTTTACTCACTGTCTCTTCAAATTGTCATCAGCATACTGCAAAGTTCAAGAAGTCTTTTTTTTCCTGGTGTGTTTATTCTCAATTAACTAGTCTATATTCATTCTAATATTCCTCCTTCAGCTTCTGCATTTAAACTGTACCACGGCTGCTCAAGGGAAATGGTTTTGTTGCTTGTTATTTATTGGTATAGAAATGGAATCCTATTACCCCCTCCTGCCTCTTGTGCTACAGAGATTTAAGCAGGTTTTCATGATTTTTGGTCAAACTTATCCTTGTGAGGCCAGGTAAGAGTCCTTCTAGCTATAGACATCTGTTATATACACACACATATTTATAGATAAGTTTTTTTACTCTCTATATACACACCCATTTTATATATACATATTTATATATACATTTATGTGTATATATGTAAATCTCTCAACACTGTGGAATCAATAAATCAATCACTGATCACTTCATATAGAGATGAATGGGGTCTCTGTAAGAGGAGAATAGGGGTTTATTCCACTCATTAAAGGGCAATTAAAATTGTATGCTTCAATGGTTGAAGTACAAACCAGAAAAATGAAGATGATTTAAATTCAGAAAGTGCTGGAAAATGTCTCTTTTTCTTTTTTTCTTTTTTTTTTTGACACTTGTAAGGCTTGGTGATAGGGGGTGAAAGAAAGCATAAATCAGGATACTATTATAATAAAATCGGAAACTGATAAACCGGTATTTTTAGCGTTAGACTCTTTCTACATAAAAAATGAGAAAAAAATTGGTCCTCCTGTCTAAAGAATGCTATCAGTGACCTTCTAAATCTCAAGAGCTCAACTTCCAGCTCTCTCTTTTTCCAGTGTTAAAGCACATTTTGCTGATCATTCATTCCACTCTTTTGAGCAAAAGACCTCTGTTCATACAAACACTGAGCACTTGTTTCCAGGGGAAAAAATGTTTCTTTTTCATGGAAACAGTAGCTGGTGTAATAAAGCCTCGGAGGTGGCTGGGGTGTGTGGTTTCGAGTACTGTCACTGGATACGCACAGCGGTGTTTCTGGGGACATGTCAGAGGAAATGAAGTGTGAAACTGTATCTGCAACCTCTTGCTAGAAGGTTTTGAAATGAGGGTGTTTCCAGCAGCTTACATGGCTGTCTCATTCCCTGGAGTTTACAGCTGTATTGTCTCTGCTGCTGTCGAAGTCAGTGTAGTGCCGTGGCAGGAAATGCATCTAAATAAATCACAGACTGTTCTGAGTTGGAAGGGACCTGTGAGAATCCTTGAGTCCAACTCTCAGGTGATGGGCCCGTACGGGGATGTTTGGGGTGAGAAGGAAGAAGGTGCAGATGAAACCTGTTCATGTACTCTGTGACTAAGAGCAACCTCTTGATAGCAAGAAAAATGATTATATGAGTGAATGAAGAGATCTGAAGAAATAGCTGAACTTGAATAAACCTCATTTTTGCTCAAAGGAGGAAATTAGGAGGATAAAATGACAAAGCAAAAAACCCCATTCAGTGTTATTTTGCCTTCCAAAGATTTCCAGCTGGCATTCTTAAGCGGCCTTCCAGGCCATGTTCTCCTGACAAGAAGTGTCTAATCCTGCTTCCCCCTGCCCCAAATTATTAATTATAATAACCAAATATATTTTAGATGCAGAAGTGCTTGAACATATTATGTAGGAGAAAAGCACTATGATTATCATGATCAATAAACTCAAACCCTAAGACAACTATAAGAGGCCTTACCTACACTTGGTGCATTAATGAGCTAGTAGAATGAGACCTGTTAGTTCTCATCTGCTCCTTTTATGATTAATTGCAGTATGTGGAAGTTATCTTAAAGCTATGAACAGGCAGAGCTTGATGTGTTGTGTCCCCAGAATAAAAACCTGAGATTGAGTCTGCCTGGAGTGAAGAGCAGAATAAAAGGTAGAAATAAAAATAAAAACACTGTATGGTTCATCTATAGTTCAAATAGACTTTCCATGTCTTCGTAAAACATCACATAGTTGAATTGTTCCTGCGAACTCAGCAGACTTAGATTTTTCCCCTCGGAAAATGGAATATGTGAAAGTAATGTGAATTTATTAGCTTTAGTTTTAATATTTTTTTGTTTTCCTTTCACTGCATTGTAGTGATTGTAATCTTTTCTTAAGGAGGGGTTCTGTTTTCCCTTTCCCAGCTTCTCCACAAGAACAGAAAAATGAGAAGTCAGTAATTACGTTAGTCCTTTGTCTTTACCTGATTGATGGGTTTTGAGGAGTCTGGCAGTAACACATTATCCTGTCCTTTCTGGCACGACGTCTTGTCCTCTTCCAAGCCATTGCTTTATTTAAAGTAACTGGAATTAGCACAGTGTCTGCTCCTGTGAGCTATGTTCGGATGTGTGGAGTTGCCAGCACCCACCAAAGATAGCAGCACCTGCATGGTGCTGCTCAGCCAGAGATGTCCTTCACATCCTTTTCTAATAACATTTCCTCTGGTGACTCTTGGAGTTGTCTGCCTCCTTTCCAGTAAATTACAAGACATTAGCTAAGGAATTAAGTTAATTAGGGGGAAAAAAGTAAGACCTCTTGAAATACTAACTTCAGGGTATATTGGACTTCCTAAATGGCCTTCAGATTAATGACTGTGATAAGTGGATGAAAGCTGGTCAGATTTTGGGGGAGTTGCTTGGTCTCTGAGTCTTAGAATCAAGTTTAAATTTACTGAGGCATATAGATCTCTCAATTCATCTATTCATAAATACACATAAAAGAGATGGTACAGTAAGCCCCAATTTCATAAAAATGCAAATAGACCCCCCTGCTGCCACTGAAGTAAACGGAGAACCCTGAATACATCTTGCTCTTGGATGTGAAGGGTTGTCTCCTCAGGTATCTGTTTACCATTACCCTTTTCTACTCTCAGCTGAGTATTTAATGTTGTCCTAAGCCTGTAAATATTTCTCTTTGCTGTTGCTCTATAGAAATAAAGTAAAAAGAAGAAAAAAAAGTTTACAGTGCCTTCACAAAGGCCACAAATTCCATCACAAACATAAGCTGTTAAACTATCAGGATTCTAGCTTGGAGAGAAGAGTTGCAGAGATGCATTGATTAAAAAGCTGAGAAGCATTTTCTTGCTTGTGTTTTTTATTGCTGTTTTGAGAAAGAAGGGCTTCACATCCAGAAAGGTGTAAGTGTGTCCTGTGCATTTTAGGTGTTTGTCCTGATACTCATCATCATAGCAATAAATTGCAGCATGTAGTAACTATGTGAGCGCTTACTCATATGTTGAGAGATTTTGTATGTGGGAGGAGACTTGGCATTGAGTCTCCTCACACAGAGCAAAATACAGACTTGAATGTTTGTGGGACTAAGGCCTGCAACATCTCGTTTTTCGGTTTGTGAAAATGTGCTGATTTTGTTTACAGTATGATGAGTGGAGAGTCTTCTGACAGGAGCCCTGCTGGAGTGTTCTACCTCAGAGTGACCAGCTGTCTTTTCAGTAATGATTACATTCCCAAAGCACAGAGCTAAGAGAAGGATGCCTGAAGAGGATGTAGCTGATGAAAAAAACCAAGAAGTTTTATATTTTTGTTCTCTAGCATGTTGGCTTTGTTTTCCCCCCTCTGTGTTCAGAGTTCTGTTGTTAAGAATGGAGTATTTGTACTGTATGTATTTGCCATTGTACTGTAGTAGTTGTCACAATGGAAATGAATAATTGGCAATTGATTTTTTTCTGTTTGTTACTGGCATATTCCTACAAGAGGAAGTAATTGGTGGTCATTATATGTGACATGAACTTAGTTTTTATTTTCAACTCCCTCTTTCTCCTGCCAAGAGATTTGTTATCTCAGAAGGGATCCTTCTCATCTTGCTTTTGTCAGAAAACGCTGGAGAACAGAGGAGTCTGCAATTGATTTTTTTATCCCTTTGCATTTTTCTCCAGAGTTATATGGAGACTATATTGCAAAAATGTCCTTTAAAAGAAGTAGGAAATTAAAGAAGGATGCATATTTTTTCTCATTTTCCAAATTCAATGTCTATATAAAAATGCACTTTGTGAGTCAAACAGCTATCCAAGGAAATTAAACTTCTAATACTACCATACTCGTTACAGCCTGATGGACATCATGTAAATAAAATAAAGATTGGCCAAAGGGTCCTTCTTCCCTGTTTCTGAGCTAAAACTATGCCCACCATTGTCCTTGCCTTGCCAGCACATGAGCAAATACTGGCCAAGTAGTTCAGGATGGGCTTGGCAGGGCGGTGAGCTCTGTGCAGCTCGGGCTGCTGGTGAGCCGGTGTCCCTCTGGTGCCTGTGGTGTGGTGACACAGAGCCTTAGTCAGAACTGCAGCCAGCTGCCCACCCAGTCAGGGAGGGCTCCTGGGGACGAGGCTCCAGACAAGGACTGGGCTCAGAGCCCCTGAACCACCTTGTGCTGAATGCTCTGGAAAGTGAGCAACGGAGTGAAACTGGGGCACCTGCCCGAGTGGCAGTGCAGGAGGTTGGAGATGGTACCAAATTAGCATCATTAAGGACTTGGTTATGAAAAATGTGAGACTGGTTGAGAAATAGTAACCTTGTAGAGAATTTGTTTCCTCAGTGAAGACTCCATCCCTGGAGGGTGCCAACAGCATTAGAGCTGTCAGCTCTGATGGCCTCTCTGTGGTTTGTGTGCGCAGACGCACAATTTTTACTTGAACCTACAGAAATGAGAGAAGGTTCTTCAATCACATAATTACAGACTAAGCTGAATTGAAAGCAATCCACAAGGATCATGGAGTCCAACTCCTGGCCCTGCACAGGGCACTCCACGAGTCATACCATGTGCCCAAGGGCATTGTC